>JBAKBP010013861.1:0-61255 GCA_037953745.1 Lithodes maja
TATACTAATATTTAATATATGAGTACCGTATATACTAATATTTAATATGAGTACCGTATATACTAATATTTAATATATGAGTACCGTATATACTAATATTTAATATATGAGTACTGTATATACTAATATTTAATATATGAGTACCGTATATACTAATATTTAATATATGAGTACTGTATATACTAATATTTAATATATGAGTACCGTATATACTAATATTTAATTACTAACTCTTGCTTCAGTTCGCAATTCAGTGTTTTATGTTTAATATAAATTCGCTTATTCTACGGTCATATTATTACGAAACAACGCATCAAAGTGAGCCGAGAGTGATTAATATATTTGGTGTCAACATTATTGATAATTAAGGTTAATTGTTTCTGTAAGTATTTCATTATTTATATCGTTTCTGTGTATTAATTGGACAGTCACGGATAAATTGGTTACTCAACCCGATACAAGGATGGAACATGTCAATATGAATATCACACGAATATAAATATATCTTGCGATACATTTTGCGTGGCATTGCTTTCCAGAACACCAATGATATATACGGCGTATGTTCACTTGTTATCAATCTCAACGTTTGATTAGTAATAGTAAATGTTAATGTAGTCAAAGAAATTATGATTACAGGACCATTTCAAAATATACTTTTCCCTCTGCATTCAAACTTCTTATATTGCCTCTCTCCACAATAATTCCCATTGCTATCAATTTATGCGTTGAAGAGCAACAAATACACTTCATAAGACCAACTATTAAAATATTAACAACAAACGTGCTTTTGCTTTTCAGCTTCACCTCTCTCTTGGCATATTCAGATCCCTGTTCGCCTGACTACTAACGTATTATATAAGACACCAACAATATAATAAGAACTCGTTGACAATTATATGATATTGTTCAAGTCTCTCACTCCACTCTTGCAACTCTCATCCCATGATAATATTTCATAAAGCTATCTGCATCTGTGTGTATAAACATAATATAATCAAACGTCAATGTTATAGGCAGCACAACATTAACATGTAGATCCGAGCACAATGTTATAGGCAGCACAACATTAACATGTAGATCCGAGCACAATGTTATAGGCAGCACAACATTAACATGTAGATCCGAGCACACTAATGTATCTTTTCTTTTACGAGCCTCTACACACTGACAGCAACGGAAAAGATTCTTGCATTAATATGCCAAGGAAACATTTCTTTGCTTGCCGAGAAGCAGATATGATTCATAAAAACAAGTTTTTGTTTTATAACGAAGGAACATGGACACATATTTTGGTATCATGTTTCCGCAATTTTGGTCTGATTACATAAAATTACATTGTCTTTGCCATAATATCCCTTTCAAAGACATAATAAGAACTCTTGCTTTGGCCATTTAATCTGTTTACAAAACAGTCACAATTGTAAAGCACATTTTAACTTTACATATCGAGATCAATGGCTTAAAGGAAGAGGTTCAAGTTTAGATGTGGTAATTAATCGGCTATCATTTGGCACCCAAAGGGATCCCCAACTCCACCCGACTAATCACTGACTTACCCATCAGAGACCCCAACTTTCACGGCATAGTTACTGAATAGTTAGACAGCACATAATTAGATCGCGTAATTGGGGTTCATGTGTTGCTAAGTAGTTATCTCAAATAGTCTTTGGAATATGTCTACAATGAGAAGCCAAATAACATTCCCAACGTCGTGGTCTATATCCATGGTATAAGAATAGTTAAGACATGTAAATTAGTTATAATTATGTTCTTATATTAGTATAGGAACATATAGTTGCAGCTTTGAAAAAAAGGAAGCGACTTTTGAATGTGATTGTTATACATTTGCCTTAACCCTGACATGTAAACAAACATTGAGGCTGGGGAATGGTTACATATGTGATCCTAGTAATGGACGTACAGAGTTATTGTGTGAATCGGAAGAAAAATGGAAGGATGGCAGATAGGTAGAGAGATGATTGGATATGCTGCAAGTTGGGGAACAAGGTTCGATATCTGACAACACCAATTAGAAATTGACGTAAAGTGTCAAAGGGAAGTTTGTTTGTGAACCTAATTCGCGTTCCATCAGGCAAATACAATCAAAATAAGTTTATGTATACAATATACAAAATATTATATTTTGAATTGTTTGGCCAAAATGGAGTCCAGTACAAGGTATGAGATGTTAAAAGTCGGCGGCATACAATCACAAATATGTTCACACACACTTACAACCACCAATATAACCAGCTAACAAGCATACACACACTCACACACACACACACACACAATTATGTGGGGAGGTGTGGCAGAGTGGTCTTGCCACTTGACTGGTAATCCAATGGACCCGGGTTCGAATCCCAATATGTCAATGGGAAGATATTATTGGGATGGAATTTGTGCTGTACCTAGTTTCAGTGCATTACCACAGCACACCGAAATGCCCAAAAAATACCCTGATTAAACAGCATTGTATGAATATTCCCATATTCAAAATATGTTACAGGGGGGCAATGCCTAGTGAGTTAATTGCTCAATAGGTGGTGTTCTAAGAGTGAGGGTCTGAGTGTGGGGCGTGAGATTGTGAAGCGCAGAGGCGAAGCGGCTTCAGAGATGGAATTGCTTCGAGCCGGGGTGCTTCGCATGTCTCACTCCCTAGACTGGAACAAGACCTCACGGGCCTCACTATGTTCAGCGGTGTAGTGTAAAGGCTCTCAGCCTATGCCCGAGAGGGAGTAGTTGGAATATAGAAAAAAAAAAAAAAAACACACAAATAAAACACGCACCCAAAGGCACTCACGTAATTCATAAATGTCTGCATTCCTTCTTATCTAACCAATGTGTTATGGTACCGGAATATAATAGTAAGGAAGGAGAGAGTGAGAGTGAGTACAGGTTGGCCGTAGGATAATAGGAAACGACTAGGAACAATATTAGATCTAGATAAGCAGGTATAAGTGAGATAGATACAGAAGTAGACATACAAGTAGATGAAGTTAGAGAGATATAGAGATATAGAGATAACAAAATAAACTTCTAGTATAGCTGAACAACAAGAATTTTGAGTTGCTTGAAGGGTTCCTAAAACATTCTTGGAGAAGGTCGGAGGCAATAAAAAGCAGATATTTAAATAGAAAGGTAGCTAGATATGTTATAAGTTAGATAGATAATTGAAAGTGAAATTGGATACAGAAATACAAAACTAATACAAGACAGTAGTCTATGCAGAGAGATGAACAGGGAGATAATATATGTTATGACCAGAAGCCACTGAAGCTTATGAAGGTCATCCATAACGCTCCCCTGATCCTACATATGTAAATCAGACTCAGATCGATCAGTTTTAACGTCATCTGATATTTTATAAAATACATATAGCAGACGATACATATAAAGCCAAAAAGTTAAATAAGTAAGATACAACATAGTACACCGCATAGTGAAGGAGCCTAATAAAGACAGAAGAGGACGACAGACATAATTAATATTATGATAACCTGCTTACAAGATGGTGATAAAGAGCAACTGACATTCATTATCGTGAGGCCAGAGTGACAAGGAGATAAGGAACAAGTGGTCGATAGAATGTAACGTATACAGTATACATTGATTGATAGCGAGACAAAGGGACAACAAATATACGAGAGAGAGAGCGAGAGAGAGATGTAAGGAAACGATTATTTAAGAAAAGGGAAAATCACTATCGGCAAGATGTCAAATTAAAGCATTTATCGTCAAAAGGTGTGATACCGGCTTATTACACACACACACACACACATAGACATATACCTGCATAAGGGTAAATACAGTGACATTCACTTCCAAAACTGCGAAACACATTGTTGTATGATGAAGCAAGATAATAACACTTATTGCGATACAGTACCATTTCAAAACTAACTATGATTTCAACTACGTATTTAGGTAGACTAAATGAAACATGTTTGAGTTGACACTCGGTACCTTTTTGTTTAGTTTTTCTTCTATCGAGCCCCATAATTATTATTATTATTATTATTATTTTTATTCTATACAGCCAAGGAATGATCTGCGGAAATTGTTTTCATTATACATACGTTTAAATCTTTGCTTCCTTTATGTCTTTCCTAATATGAATTAAGTTATCTAATTATATATACAGGTAGAGTAATATGAACATAAACGCCAATGTACAGTACATTACCGAAGAGGTTATTAATCACGCCGACGATCATGGCAGTGTGACCTGTACGTTCAGCGGAGTCTGTTACTTTGTACAGCTGATGAAGTACCTGTAACTTGCACACATTTATACTTACATAACTGAATTATCACCATGTGTTACTCAAATGTATTAGGTAGGCGTGACTACGTATATATCATAGGAAGTGATATTCTAATTACTTTTGAGCTGTACTTAGTTGCACTAGGTTTCCATAATCCCACCTGCAATATATATTGGAGCCTACCAGGAGTTATAGGCTATTACAAGTCTTGTCCTGATGCTAACACACATGGTAAAACAGTGGTAATTCTTAACTTGTTTGAATACTATATTGCTTGACTTAATATATTCCCTATATTCTCCCCTATAGTTCCATCCGTCCACATGAACCACAGCATGGCACTTATACTGAAGACCCACCAGGTACCCAGAATTCCCGCTATCTCACTACATCGCTACCTGGACTAAGCATAATTACAAACCTGTAAATGTAAGTAAGTTAGTAACTAACAATCCTATCCTTGTTTGGTCAGGCATTGTTAATTATTTTCTTGAACAGAACTTTAGTTCTGTTTACCGTACGGTATAAATGGACGAACAGAGAAAACGGCCGTCAGATGCCCATTTCCCAGAACTATTTTAGATGTCTGCTTGTCCATGATAATTTTGAGCTACTAACTAACAATTCCTAACCAAATTTTGGGGCAAATCATGTTCTACAAACTAGGTTGTCTAATGAGGGATACTAGTGAACCTATAATTATAACCACACATTCCCAAAATTCAGATAGGTCATGAATTAGTAGGTTGTGGTAGGGTCTGTTACCGATACGCCTTAATTAAGTTTTGAAATGTCAATACTGAGTGGCGAGGTGGGCAAGTTGCGAGATGTCTGGATACTAGCCACCCACCATTAGGTAAACAACCGCACTTAGACATCCAGAAACTCGGCGTATTTTCCACGCTAATGGCACTCCTTCTTTCGGCACTTTGCGCATCTCCAGTGATAAATTTCCTCTCCTCCCGCTCTCAACTCCAAACGCGAGAAAACTATTGAAGCTCTTAATTCTTTGCATTTATCTCGTTCTTCTCAATGAGAATGGGAAAGGGTTGGGACAATCTAAGGGTCCCTGTAAGTCTGAGATGGGTCGAAGGAGACAGGGAGGGGAGGACGACGATAGGGAGTCAAGACAAATACAATATAAGGGGAACATTTATGCATTGATGGATACAAATACATCCTAATTTCTTTCAGCCCCCGAATTGGATAGATATAGGAAGTCACTCTCCGACACGCAGTGCACCTGTTAATATCGTGCACTCGGTCATTCATATAACTGGCATATACAATTTTTGAGAAAATAATGCGGGTTAATATAATATGACATGACTGGATGATAATTGCTTATTAAATCGTGAGGACACCAGATCAAAATTACTACTTATTATATATACTTCTCAGCGTCACACATAATTTTTCTATTTACGATGCTGCTTGGAATCAGCATTATAATATAATAAACTCTGGAAACCGAGATCACACAAGTTGGGTTAATCGCCTGCCTTTACTTCGGAATCTTATTTACTAATTTTCACTCTTACTTTCATATGCTCAAGTGTCAAACTGGTAGGGCAAGACATTGTATTCCTTACATACTGTCAAGCCTGTAGTTTCCCTTAAGGGGAGGTTTTTAGTTTGGTCTCGGGATATCCATCAAGCTTAAGATTACACCCCCTTGAGCTCCTTTCAAGATAAATTTGTACATTTTTCGGTAGAAAAATTTCCCAGCTGAAAGCCGGTTCCTCTTAAATTACAGGCTCGCTGTCGCTCGCCAGGATACAATCGACACCTAAATGGCACGAAAGGTCTTAAAATTGACAGAAATGGGTCGAAGGTTCTTAAAATCGTCAAAATAATGGGGCGAACGTCTTAAAATTAGAAAATCAATGGGGCCAAACATGAGGGAGAAAGGAATCAAGAAAAAAATCCCTCAAGTGGAAATCTCCCCTTAAATAACGTATATATTATGATGTAGAAATGTTCACCAAAGTAAAAACTCATTTTACAAGTGCCACGGTAGACTTGAGAATTAAGTGACAACTAAAGTGATTAAAGGCGGTATGATACGAGCGCATTTTCCGGGCATGTTTGGTTTGGCAGTTTCCAAATTTAGACAGCTAACATAATAAAGTTGATGAAACCAGTATAAACGTCCTATAGAGTTGCAAGACAAAATCTGACTTATCAAAAATACATTCATACAATGGATTAGCATCGTTTGCCATTACGTACATTGTAACTGTTCAGACGGGGTTGTCTTTCCGCAGTTGGAATGTAATACAGTATAATAAGGAAACAGAACGCATGCAACATCCATATAAATACAGCAGGATACGTGTGCTTCATCGTTACTGGATAGTAATACAACGAACCAGGATACCATGCATGCCAGTGCTATACTCCTTTTAAAGTAACACAAATAACGAAGACCCCCACAATCAAGAAAAGGAAAACCCCCGAGGAACACGAAATTAAACAAGTAGGAAAGCGCTCCAAGAACAAGGAGGAAGGAGTAACTAAACTAAAACCAACAATGAAGAAAACAGTAAGAACAAGACAAGAAGTAACCAAGATGTCCCACATTCCAGCTCCAAACATCATCAACCAGAGTAACGAGAAAAGGAAGAACAGAGCCAAATCACCCACGAAGAAAAGATAAAAGTAGCAGCGGAAGACTTAGTAATAATAAAACTACAGGAAAATAATAATCAACAAAAGAGACAAAATGGCTGCCCCAATCATCAGAAAAAAACATGTCCCAGAAGAAGACAAAGGAGAAACTGAAATAAAATCGACAACACCGAAGATGGAAGAAATAAAGAATAAACTAAACACGGTGCCCCGTATCCCAAAATTACCCAACATCGCCAATAAGAAGAACGAGAATCAGAATATACAAACCAGGACCGAAGATAAGAGCATTCGAGCATCAACAGCAACAAAAGACACATGCATGGCCGAACCACGTGTCCGAGATCACAACCAGAATTCCACGAGTAATACCCGCACCAATATAACAACTAATATTACTTCCACGCACTCTATGAACAACCGACGAGACACCAGAATTGCCACAACTACACCAGAACTTCCAATAACCCCAGGCAAGGACATTCCCCTAATCTCAACATCATAAGAAACGCACAAGAGGGAAATAATATTCAGCCAGAAGCAGAAGGGCCAGCATCACCATCAGAAGACAAGTTACTTACGCCCTACTTCCACCCAAAGGCCGACTCACCTACCAGCGAATTTCTAAGGGGCCCTCCTAATCCCCTTAGATCCACCCCGCCCGGACATATGACCTTGTGACCCTCGCATACCTACCCCGGGACATCTCAGCAAAAGTCGTCACTATCCCAACGGAACCTGAACAAGGCAAACAATTCTAGGGCTTTCATAACACTGACATATTAGTGGTGAATAGTCCTAAAATTACCTCCCTTTCAAGTAAGGATAAAAGGCATGCCCAATATTCTGAAAGGTCTGTAGGAGTCTTTTCCCTATTGAAGAATTGTTGTTATACTGTACATACCATGGTATTGTACTAACATTAAGGTCCACAATAGGCTGCACCTTTAATAGTATAAGTATACTTTCCGGACATGTCCGAAACTTACTTTTATTATTAAAACTGCGCCTCCACAAACTATCTAAGGATACTTGGCATGTCAAGATCGTTTGCATAGTCCAGGGCTCTGCGAGATACCTTAACTGGCACTCTGCATATAGAAGTCCTTAGTACATTTGTTCAATGACATGTTGTTGGACATTTGTAATTAAAAGATTTAAACACCGCCCTGAGTTCTTTGAACCTCTTACAACGGTCAGTTGGTAGGTCAGTTGGTAGTCGAGGCATATAGTAATGGTCATGACTTTATTATTTACTCGCGTTAGCCCGATATGTTGTCCCTATGCCATGGCATTTGAGACAGTATATTACAGACCCCACACCAAGAGTACCTGAACAGAACTTCACCACCGATTAATATAACGGTCAGGACAGTCGAGTAACTCTAGTTACATGCTAAACCTACTCGCGTTAGTCCGAAGAAGTGCCCAGTGTCATGACACCTAAGGAAGCTTCATTTAAGACCCCATACCCATTAATCCATCTGTAACTAACCCAGCTTATCCACACGACCAACCAATCTGGACGGCCCAACGGAAACGCAGAAGACCCAAAGCTGTTCCCTCAACTCACCACTACTCCAACTCCAAGTGTTAGCATAGGAGTACATATTGAAACACAGAAAGAAGTCGATACCAGTGATGAGGTATACATATACAAAGTTAGAGTCCGCCAAGAGTGACTCTACCTAATTATTATACAGTGCACTACCCAATAGAGTTCCTCAGTATTGACTCTACCTAATTTCCCACTAGTGTTCGAAGGTGTGCAAATATCTTTAGAGTCTACAACAAATTACTCTATAGTATATTCACTACGTGCCAGTGTCTTAGCAAACATAGAGTCCGTCATCATCGACTCCATAGTGAAATCCTCGTCAGTTCCACAAGTGTTTAGAATGCTAATTCGAATACAGTTACTTAGCAATATCTGTGGTATGACTGATAAATCTTAATCAATAGTTCAGTGAGTGAAATAAGAAGCAAACTAAAAACTTATTGTATACCTGCTTTCCATCCAGATCCTCGAACGTACTAGGACAGTTTATATATTATATACTGTATATACAGTATATATATATATATATATATATATATATATATATATATATATATATATATATATATATATATATATATATATATATATATATATAATTACTATTACTCCTTATATACATATGCATGGCTGTTTAAGTTAGAGATACATCAATAAAACAACTGTTCATAAACTTACTCAGTGTTATATGTATCCTCTATTCATCTTCTATGCATGTGTTGTGTGATCTTTCACTTCTCCAGTTAAGTAGAACCTACTAAATCTAATCTTGAAACCTGGTAAAAACCCTGGTATAACACTTTCACTAGCTTAATTTTTGTTCGGATGCGGCACAGGTCGAGGAATGCCAAATACTAACATCATAATATACTAGAACATGTATATACTATCGTGAGAGCTTTGTCAGAGAAGTGCATTTCTTAAAAGACCATACAACTGGAGTGCGGAGACAGCCTTGCATGTCATTTCTATATCACGTCTGGGTATAAATATTACAAAGGAATGTGTGGGCATCGATGACAAGATGCCATTGTACCGCAGTATTCTAATATATTATAACTTTTCAGAGATAAAATTGTTGATGGAAAGTATATTAGCACTTTCAATACGAGGACGCCTCTGTTCATCTTGTGTTGTGTACTATCAGACTGTAGCCGTATGTGTAGCTTAGAATAGGTCTGTTGGGAGTCAAAAAGGTTAATTGGGTTATCAGAGAACATGATTACTGTGGATCTATATTTGTATGAAGCAAAGCGTCGTCAAATACAAACAAGAGTAAGCCAAGTTTGGGAATATTTATCATGTCAGTAAATGTATGTATATACTGTACATATAGGCACATACCCCATAGCTGGTGGTGGCCAACTCGAGACAGAGCCCAAATAGAACAAAACTATATAAAACACACACACACACACTGAGATCACCCAGGAGAAGACCCCAAAGACCCAGACCCAAGAAAGGCCCAGCAAAAGATTCCCAGGTCCCAAACCTCCCGGAGAGGTTCCGTTCTCAGCAGGCAGGAAGAACTGATTGACACGTTAAGGCGGTCCCCGCTCTTTAGGTCTGGGTTCTCTTGACCGCCTTAAGTCGGTCCCCGATAGACAAGGCTTATATATACATAATAATGGAATGGGCTATGTTGGTGAGGCTGTACGGGAGAATAATAAAGTGATGAGTGTAATACTGGACTATCTTGTAGTGGAGGAAATATCAGCTCATGGACTACAAAAAGAGAGAGAGAGAGAGAGAGCGAGGCCAAAAGCTACATATTAGGTAAATAAAACTGAGATGGATAAATGTTATACTATAGTAGAAAACGGTGTTGATGGTGATGGTGGTTAGGATAGTAATATTAGGAAGAGACAAGTTATAGGCTGTACAAATTTCTGCGCTTTGCCGCGGTTTTCAAAAGTTCATTTTGCTTTTCGGCGCCTGTAGTGGGTAGGTTATCTAGCTATTCACGGTATCATACTTTAAACACATTAAACACCAACCCTTTGACCTCATTTACTTTTATAATTTCCGCCTTTAAAATGTCTCCTTGTGTATTCTTTCCAACACATTCCGTCCGCTTCTGTAATCACCACAACATTTTGGAAGCAACCATTAATAAAATATATCTACAGTGTATACGTAATAAAATGATAACATTTATATATAAACTCAAACATTTTATATTTTTTCAAGTATTTTCGAAGGAGAAGTATTTCCCCTAATGTATCCATATACAATAATCTATTCCCAGTTTAGTTGCCGATACTAATGCAAAAAAAAAAAAAAAAAAAAAAAATAGTAATATTGTTTGAAAACTAACTTGAAAATCGCAGGAAAAGACGTTCGTGCGAAACAGCATGTAACCCCAATTATTTGTTATGCTGTTCTTATGCTAGAATCATGGGATTTTACTCAACTTCTAGGAATTTCAATAGTATCATTGGAATAACATGCTTAACCCAACTCTAGCTCTTCCCAAGCTTTCTGGCATCTAGCCAAAAACCTCTCCAAAAATTTCTCTTCCTCGTCTTTCCCTCCCCTTTCCCACTCTGATGGCACAACCATCACTTCTTCCTCTGACAAAGCTAAACTCTTCGCTCAAACTTTTGCTAGAAACTCCACCTTGGATGATTCCGGTGCTATTCCTCCCTCTCCGCCCTCCTCTCTCTTACTTACTCGTCCCCCGGCTCGGTGTAGAGAGCCGATTTTATAACATAGCCACCAGCACAAATCGTTGTCTAGCAAACCTCTGCAGGAAGGAGAACGTGGGATTCGTCGACACCTGGGACAATTTCTACTACGATGACTATTTGTTTTCGGACGATGGAGTTCATCTGAACCAGGTGGGAGCAGCACGTTTTGGGCGTCTTCTCAACGATGCGGTGAAGGATTTTCGGAGAAGAAATCGACTCAGCACAGGACAACCAGGAAGGAGGACCGAAGACAGCGAGGACGGCAACCTACAAAGGAATTAAATACTAATCCGTCAAGAACCGCGAATTTGGATAAATCTCCACCAACACGACCCAAATTCAAAACCGTCAGGGATAACGACCGAGGACCGAGGACAGCCATGAATGTAAATGTAGATCCGACCAGAACCAAAAATTCGATGAAAGAACGTTCTGCGAGTTCTAAAACCGCAACTTTAAAGGTTTTCTATGCAAACGCTCGTAGCATACGCAATAAATTTTCAGATTTAGAGGAACTAGTGTTTACAGAAAATTATGATGTGATTGGCATAACAGAATCTTGGCTCAATACAGAAGATAGAGACTTTTTAGCAGAGTATTCACTTCCCGGTTATGTAATGTTTGAGAACAGCCGAATAAATAAAAATGGAGGTGGCGTTTTATTTTATATCAAAGAAAGTCTTAACCCGACCCTCGTGTCAAAACCTCAAATTGTGAACGTCGACACATCTTTTGTGCTAATAAAGAATAATAAAGGTACAAAAATAATACTTGCGTTAATATACAGACCTCCAGCTCAATCAGTGCAAACTGACCGAGAAATTTACGAACAAATTGCAGATGTAAGTAACTCACAAGATACCGTAATTTTTGGCGACTTTAATTTACCTGTGACCAAGTGGGGCGATACTCTTACTTCACACTCCGGACATGACTTGTATACGAACTTGCAAGAGAGTTCGCTTTATCAATTTGTTCGAACGCCGACCCGTGGTAATAACGTTCTTGACATTGTACTTGCAACAAAAGAAGAATTGATAGAGAATTTGAATGTTGGTGATGAATTCAGTAACAGCGACCATCGTACGATAACTTTCACTTTAAAGTTTACTAGTAACGAACCAAATAGTAGCATCGAAAAAGTCCCTAATTTCAAGAAAGCAAACTTCCATAAACTTAGAGCTATGTTTAAAGAAACTGACTGGAGCTTTTTAATTAACAATAACGATATAAATACATCTTGGAAGTTATTCGAAACCACTTACCTAAAAGCAGTGCAAGACTGCATACCATCGAAAATACGGCGTCCAGGCCATAATAATAAGCCCAAATGGTGGAATAAAGATATTTCAAACTGCCTGCTTGCTAAAAAATTTGCTAATGATAGATTAAAATCCTCACAAAATGACGAAGAACGGGTGAAATTTGTAGAGCTACGACGCAAAGCCAAAAAGTTAATTAAGCAAAGTAAAAAGACCTTAGAGTTACATATTGCGAATCAAAGTAAAACAAACCCGAAAGAATTCTATAGTTATATCAGAAAGAAAAAAGTAGTTACTTCAACTGTTGGACCGTTAGTCGATGAAAAAGGAGAATACACCAAAGACGAAGTACAAATGAGTAATGCCCTCAATACCTTCTTTGCATCAGTTTTTACAACCGAAGACCTCAGTGATATCCCTACACCATCGCCGATTCAGATTGATAATTCAGATCTTCTAAGCAATATTACCGTTACAGAGAGAGAAGTATTGAATTGTTTAGATAAACTCAAAGTAAATAAAACGCCAGGACCTGATACAATCTCGCCTAGAGTTCTAAAGGAAGCTAAGAATGAGCTCTCCAAACCACTGACATTACTATTCAATAAATCCTTGCAGTCTGGAACTATGCCTGATCAGTGGAAGCTAGCCAACGTAACACCGATATTCAAAAAAGGCAGCAAATCCCTACCCAGTAACTATCGTCCAATTAGCTTAACCTCAGTTGTATGTAAAATGCTAGAAACGGTCATACGAGACAGACTCGTAAATCACTTAGAGGAAAATAACATACTTAAAGATACTCAACACGGCTTTCGTAAAAAACGTTCCTGTTTAACAAACCTCTTAGACTTCTTCCACGATATCCTCAACCTCTACGATGAGAGTAAAGCTGTAGATATTATATACCTTGATTTTCAAAAGGCTTTTGACAAAGTTCCCCACAAACGTTTACTGCTAAAACTAAAAGCGCATGGAATACAAGACGGTGTGTTGAAATGGATAGAAAATTGGCTCAACAACAGAAAGCAAAGAGTAGTCATAAACGGTAAGGCATCTAAATGGACCAATGTAAGTAGCGGGGTACCCCAGGGATCGGTACTAGGACCAATTCTCTTTCTAATTTACATCAACGACATAGATGAGGGTCTCACCTGCACAATCTCAAAATTTGCTGACGATACAAAAATTGCAAATAGCGTACTCTCAAAAGAACAAGTTGACGATATGCAACACAATCTAGATAAATTGTCATGTTGGGCCCAAATTTGGCAAATGAGTTTCAATGCGGATAAATGTAAAGTACTACATGTCGGATACCTAAATGAGAAAGCAAACTATTCGATGAATGGCACTCAGCTTAAGAATGTAAACAGAGAAACTGATCTGGGAGTAACAATATCGAGTAACCTAAAACCGAGTCAACAATGTTCAGAAGTTGTTAAGAAGGCAAACAAAATAATTGGCTTTATAGGCAGGTCATTTGAGCATAAATCCAAAGAAGTTATCCTAACCCTTTACAATTCCTTAGTCCGCCCTCTTCTGGAATACTGCGTTCAATCCTGGTGCCCTTATTACCAAAAAGATATAAACAAGCTAGAACGAGTTCAACGTAGAGTTACCAAAATGATACCTAGCCTAAAGAACAAACCATACGAAGAGCGTCTTAGAGAATTAAATCTATTTCCTTTAACCCAGCGCAGATTAAGAGGCGACTTAATTCAAGTGTTCAAAATCATCAAAGGCATCGACAATATGAACTGTAGTAAGTACTTCACTATCAACCAATCTAATTACACACGGGGAAACGGTTGCAAAATTATTGGTAAATCTTTTAACTCGCACGAATCTAAGAATTTCTTCTTCAATCGAGTTGTCAACTTGTGGAATGGGCTTCCCCGAAACGTTATAGACTGCAGCACCGTTGATTCATTTAAATTCCGCCTAGACAAATATCTCGCATCAAACCCGCGACTGACTGCGTTTGTAAATGAATAACTTTATCCTCCCCTCAGTTACTAACCCATATGTCCCCTACTAACTTCCTAGTCCTGCCACGTTAGTGGCAGGGCAGTAGTTCCCTTTCCAATGTTCCCTTACCCACTCTAAACCACTGTTTGGACACTTGATCCTCAGTGTTTTGGAGGACAAGCAGCCTAGAAGGGTCACTAGATCTGTTGTTGCTTGATTTCCTTTGTACTCCTTTGTACTTATGCCTAATATCCTAATCTCTTCTAAAGATGTACTTTCTACCCTCTCTGGGCTTAACACTAATAAGGCATACGGTCCGGACGGTGTTCCTCCTGTTGTTCTCAAAAACTGTGCTTCCGTGCTGACTCCCTGCCTAGGCAAACTCTTTCGTCTCTGTCTATCCTCTAACGTCTTCCCTTCATGCTGGAAGTTTGCTCACATTCAACCTGTCCCAAAGAAGGGTGACCACTCTCAACCCTCCAACTATCGTCCAATTGCTCTTATCTCTTGTCTTTCTAAAGTTTTTGAAACTATTCTTGCTTCCAAATTTCTTAAGCATTTCTCTTCTTATAAACTGCTCTCAGATCGCCAGTATGGCTTCCTTAAGGGTCGCTCTACTGGTGATCTTCTTTCATATCTTACTAACTCTTGGTCATCCTCCTTTCGGGACTTCGGTGAGACTTTTTCTATGGCACTAGACATATCGAAAGCCTTCGATAGAGTCTGGCATAAATCTTTAATTTCTAAACTACCCTCCTTCGGTTTCTATCCCTCCATCTGTGCCTTTGTCTCTAATTTCCTTTCCGGCCGTTCCATAGCTGCGGTTGTGGACGGCCATTGTTCACTTCCTCAC
This sequence comes from Lithodes maja, assembly GCA_037953745.1. Taxonomy (NCBI): domain Eukaryota; kingdom Metazoa; phylum Arthropoda; class Malacostraca; order Decapoda; family Lithodidae; genus Lithodes; species Lithodes maja. Next base: position 15,237 of record JBAKBP010013861.1, read on the forward strand.
CCTATAAACTCCGGTGTTCCTCAGGGCTCTGTCCTATCTCCTATTCTCTTTCTAATTTTTATAAATGATCTCCTTAACTGTACCTTAATTCCCATCCATTCATACGCAGATGACTCAACCTTACACTACTCCATTAGTTTTTCAGAACGCTCCAGCCAGCAATCCCTCAACGACAAACGTAGTGAAGCCATAGAACTCTTAAATTCTGATCAAAATACTATTTCCAATTGGGGCAGAGAAAACCTTGTTAACTTTAATGCTTCATAAACCCAATTTCTCCATCTATCTACCCGTCAGGATCTCCCAGCAGACTATCCCTTATTCTTCAACAATACAAAAATCAACCCTTCATCTTCTCTCAATATTCTTGGTGTCTCTTTTTCTTCTGCTCTCATTTGGAAGGACCATATTACCAGTCTTGCTAAGGCAGCCTCCCAGAAGCTGGGTGTGCTCAACCGCCTTAGGGGGTTCATTTCCCCTGCACAGCTTCTTGCTCTGTACAGGGGCATAGTGCGCCCTTGTATTGAGTATTGTTCACATGTGTGGGGAGGTTCCTCTCACACCACTCTCCTAGACAAAGTTGAAAGGAAGGCCTTTCGTATCATTAACTCCCGTCCACTCACCAACTCTCTGCAATCTCTCTCTCTCCGCCGCAATGTTGCATCTCTCTCGCAATTCTATCGCTACTATAATAATCAGTGTTCCTCAGAGCTATCCCAGTGCATACCACCTCCTTTACGTAGGGCACGTGGTACCCGTCTTGCAACTCAATCCCACCCCTACTCTGTGCAACTCTCCAACCCAAGAGTGAAACGTTACTCTCAAACTTTCTTCTACTCAAAATCTGAGCTCTGGAACTCTCTCCCAGAATCAGTCTTTCCCTCTTCCTATGACTTAAATTGCTTCAAACTCCGTGTGTCCAGGCATTTTGGCTCGAACGTCCCTTGATTTTGGCCCTGTCACTCTTTCAACTATGGGGGAGGCACTCGCTATAGGCAGTTATGCCTTTTGCCTCCCTCAATCACATAGAAAAAAAAAAAAAAAAAAAAAAAAACCCAGTGGGCACCAGCTAATAAATAATAAATGCACACTCCAGGACCAGCCGGAAATACATTTTGTTATCTTTCCCTAAAACAGCTTAATTAGGTGAGAAATGAAAAAAAAAAAAATCACCTCGGTCATTTGGGGGTCCTAAAGGGGGGGAAGGGGGGCGTTCAGCCATCAGCCTGGTGCCGGGCGCCTCTTCAAACCTCCTGCGCCAGCACACCACAGCTGGGTGAGGCAGCATGGCTGATGTACGATACGTCCAATTTTCGAGTGACGGTTATTTACACCACCCGAGCATCATGTGTGCCTTCATAGTTCATATATTAGCAACATGTATTACATAATATCATTGTAAGTTAAGTTACAGTGTGATAAGTGCATAGATTCAAGTTTTATAAATGCCGACGAGTGGCAAGGCCCACGCGCGTCTTGGTTACCATAGCGATGGGCGGCCATCTTGGCCCAAGACGCACGCACGTACACACGGCCAGCTGACTGACACCCGACTCCCCCTTCACTTTCATTTTTATTATGCCTCTCTCACGTACTCTGTTTATTGATTTTTTACTTTATCGTATGTTTTATAGTTAGAATATGAGTTTTACACATTGTTTTAGGCACTTTTGACTTAGAAATATGGGTTTTCACATTGTATTTTTAGTGGGGAGAGTGTGAGGTGATAGCGAAGGCAGGCGGTGGGGAGAACCACACCGCATGTGTTGTTATGAAGTAACATGCCGACGCACCCTATGCGGTTCTGGGGTTTAGCGTTACAAACATTGCCAACGCATATGCTGCGGTTCATGTGCCCAGTGGGTTAATACTAATGCTACTACTAATTGTTTAATGCTATTATAAAGATGAGATTGAAATGCGAGTGAAAATAACACTTATATATTTAAAAATCCCATTCTACTCACTCAGTTCGAGTCATCCTCCCCAGCACTTCACGTACCTGTAAATATAAGAACACAATTGAAATAGTATATCGAATTTCTTATCAACACCAGTCTGAAGTCAAATTAAGAATGGCAGCACACAAACAAATTTGATTTATCCATGCTTACAAAGTTCCTGAGCCCTCCATTTACATGCCCCAAAGAAAGCAAGTTATAATTGTAAATACAATACACATGTATAATCAAAATAAAATATATAGGATAGATCAAAATGTATTCTTAAAACAACAAACTCCCCCTCCCCATGATACTAATATGCCAAGTCACTCATTCCCCTCGCAAAATTAAAAGGTATTATATCTTATCACAAAATAATCCTTATCAATATACAATATTATGTAATGTAAAATAAAGTATCTTTAGAGCCTTATGTGCAAACACTTAACAACTGGGTTACAGTATATATGACGTTGGTGGGAAGTTACAGCATATAATGGCGTTGGTGGGGGAACAATTATTTAACAAGAGAAAGAGAGAGATCGGGAGTTAATAATGCCTCCCTCTCACCGTACTGAGCTTCCGACACGTATTGATGATGCAGTGGGGAAGGAAGGATGTGAACCCAGAGGAGATGGAAGGGGTTGGTGTGAAGCAAACCCAATACATTATTGTTTTAGTACTGATATCATTATGAAAAGAAATAAAGGGAAATGTGCAGGAAATTATACAGCTTGGCTATTTCATTTATGAAACCTGCGTGGCAATAAATTACTCAGGATAATGTATTATTCTCTTTTATGATTTTGGTGATGAATGCTAAAATTAGGGATATAATATAAATCCTACAGAAGTTTGCAAATACAGTATGTTAGCTCTTTATCTGGTTGACTTAACGCATACACACTAAAATTCCGATGTTAGTTAATTAATATTAAAGTTTATTTCCTACAATTATACAGTCATGTCATATTTCAAGATGGATAAGGGTAAATTGTAAGCATGTAAGCGCACGAACGAACTCTCCCATTTCGGCACAATATTACTTCACCACCCGAAGACAAAACTCCCTCCTCAATATAATTATGTTCCTTGAACTTGAGTGTGACTGAGTGTAAACATATCGTGGGAGGATATTGTGGAGTGTGAGCAGACAAATAGTGGTTCTGTTTCTGGAGGTACAAAGGAGTACAAAGGAAATCAAGCAACAACAGATCTAGTGACCCTTCTAGGTTGCTTGTCCTCCAAAACACTGAGGATCAAGTGTCCAAACAGTGGTTTAGAGTGGGTAAGGAAACATTGGAAAGGGAATTACTGCCCTGGAACTAATGTCCGTGGCAGGATTAGGAAGTTAGTAGGGGACAGATGGGTTAGTAACTGAGGGGGGGATAAAATAAAGTTATTCATTTACAAACGCAGTCAGTCGCGGGTTTGATGCGAGATATTTGTCTAGGCGGAGTTTAAATGAATCAACGGTGATGCAGTCTATAACGTTTCGGGGAAGCCCATTCCACAAGTTGACAACTCGATTGAAGAAGAAATTCTTAGATTCGTGTGAGTTAAAAGATTTACCAATAATTTTGCAACCGTTTCCCCGCGTGTAATTAGATTGGTCGATAGTGAAGTACTTACTACAGTTCATATTGTCGATGCCTTTGATGATTTTGAACACTTGAATTAAGTCACCTCTTAATCTGCGCTGGGTTAAAGGAAATAGATTTAATTCTCTAAGACGCTCTTCGTATGGTTTGTTCTTTAGGCTAGGTATCATTTTGGTAACTCTACGTTGAACTCGTTCTAGCTTGTTTATATCTTTTTGGTAATAAGGGCACCAGGATTGAACGCAGTATTCCAGAAGAGGGCGGACTAAGGAATTGTAAAGGGTTAGGATAACGTCTTTGGATTTATGCTCAAATGACCTGCCTATAAAGCCAATTATTTTGTTTGCCTTCTTAACAACTTCTGAACATTGTTGACTCGGTTTTAGGTTACTCGATATTGTTACTCCCAGATCGGTTTCTCTGTTTACATTCTTAAGCTGAGTGCCATTCATCGAATAGTTTGCTTTCTCATTTAGGTATCCGATATGTAGTACTTTACATTTATCCGCATTGAAACTCATTTGCCAAATTTGGGCCCAACATGACAATTTATCTAGATTGTGTTGCATATCGTCAACTTGTTCTTTTGAGAGTACGCTATTTGCAATTTTTGTATCGTCAGCAAATTTTGAGATTGTGCAGGTGAGACCCTCATCTATGTCGTTGATGTAAATTAGAAAGAGAATTGGTCCTAGTACCGATCCCTGGGGTACCCCGCTACTTACATTGGTCCATTTAGATGCCTTACCGTTTATGACTACTCATATGTGTTTGGTGTGTGTGTGTTTAATATATACTGTATATATATATATATATATATATATATATAGTTGTGGCAATAGATTCTCCTCGGGGGAAGCAGAGTCTTATAAGGGCAAGCAACACCAAGGTAAACACGAACATCTTTATTCTGGTACCGGTAACGTTTCGACATTAACATATGTCATCATCAGACCTAAAGCAATAAGAAATAAATTATTAATAAATTATGTTGACATTTAAAGCAAATATATTTAATAATAATTTAGAAAAACATAAAAAAGTTAGAAATCGCGAAAAAGAGAGAGAAACAAACACACACAACAGCAACAGCTAAACCATATTATGAACTACGTGTAGATATTGTATGCTAAAATATACACAATACCTTAGAAACATAATAGGTTGGTGGAGAATTCGTGGGTCCCCAAGGTGGGCTTAAGATGGTGAGTGAGGAGGGTCTCTCCTATTAAACGGGTGGTGTCACCAGCACTACTGAAAATTACTGAAAAATCTTTTTTGTTAATGGAATGGCCTAAAGGTTCACAATGGTCTCGCATGGCTGAAAAGGATGGTTTAGAAATGGGAAGACCAGTTCTATAAGATCGACCCAGGTGCTCCGCAACCCTCGTGTTTAAGTGCCGTTTTGATTGGCCTATATACAGTAAGTTGCATTACAGCAGCTACATTTATATTGATAAACAATACAGGATTGCAGAACATCCGGGATACGATCTCTGAATATGAAATGATGTGACTAAGTATTGGTAGGTTTGAATATTATTCTGAGGGACACTTGGGGATAGAATAGCTTGGATCTTCTGATCACTGTCTGATACAGGCCACCTATCTATCACCTACCACACTTTCCCACTCTGAACCTGTTTTGGTGACTAAATGGCATTACGATAGGGCAGACTGGGAGGGTCTTCAAGATTGCTTTATTGATATTCCCTGGACCTCTTTCTTTTCTAATGATGCACACACCACCTTGAGCCACATACAATATTTTGTAAAAATTGGAATGGAAACTTTTATTCTTCATCAAAAGTATAGTAAAAGATATAATTCACCTAAATGGTTTGACCATAATTGTGCTAGAGTAACTGAACAAAAAACAATAGCCTACAATGCATACACAAGATCAAAAACACATGAAGCCTTTAATTACTTTAGAAACATCAGAAATCATGCCAAAACTGTATTAAACCTAATTTTTTTTTTTTTTTTTTCTATGTGATTGAGGGAGGCAAAAGGCATAACTGCCTATAGCTGAAAGAGTGACAGGGCCAAAATCAAGGGACGTTCGAGCCAAAATGCCTGGACACACGGAGTTTGAAGCAATTTAAGTCATAGGAAGAGGGAAAGACTGATTCTGGGAGAGAGTTCCAGAGCTCAGATGTTGAGTAGAAGAAAGTTTGAGAGTAACGTTTCACTCTTGGGTTGGAGAGTTGCACAGAGTAGGGGTGGGATTGAGTTGCAAGACGGGTGATTGAGTTGCAAGACGGGTACCACGTGCCCTACGTAAAGGAGGTGGTATGCACTGGGATAGCTCTGAGGAACACTGATTATTATAGTAGCGATAGAATAGCGAGAGAGATGCAACATTGCGGCGGAGAGAGAGAGATTGCAGAGAGTTGGTGAGTGGACGGGAGTTAATGATACGAAAGGCCTTCCTTTCAACTTTGTCTAGGAGAGCGGTGTGAGAGGAACCTCCCAACACATGTGAACAATACTCAATACAAGGGCGCACTATGCCCCTGTACAGAGCAAGAAGCTGTGCAGGGGAAAAGAACCCCCTAAGGCGGTTGAGCACACCCAGCTTCTGGGAGGCTGCCTTAGCAAGACTGGTAATATGGTCCTTCCAAATGAGAGCAGAAGAAAAAGAGACACCAAGAATATTGAGAGAAGATGAAGGGTTGATTTTTGTATTGTTGAAGAATAAGGGATAGTCCGCTGGGAGATCCTGACGGGTAGATAGATGGAGAAATTGGGTTTAAGAAGCATTAAAGTTAACAAGGTTTTCTCTGCCCCAATTGGAAATAGTATTTAGATCAGAATTTAAGAGTTCTATGGCTTCATTACGTTTGTCGTTGAGGGATTGCTGGCTGGGGCGTTCTGAAAAACTAATGGAGTAGTGTAAGGTTGAGTCGTCTGCGTATGAATGGATGGGAATTAAGGTACAGTTAAGGAGATCATTTATAAAAATTAGAAAGAGAATAGGAGATAGGACAGAGCCCTGAGGAACACCGGAGTTGATAGGGTGAGGAAGTGAACAATGGCCGTCCACAACCGCAGCTATGGAACGGCCGGAAAGGAAATTAGAGACAAAGGCACAGATGGAGGGATAGAAACCGAAGGAGGGTAGTTTAGAAATTAAAGATTTATGCCAGACTCTATCGAAGGCTTTCGATATGTCTAGTGCAATAGAAAAAGTCTCACCGAAGTCCCGAAAGGAGGATGACCAAGAGTTAGTAAGATATGAAAGAAGATCACCAGTAGAGCGACCCTTAAGGAAGCCATACTGGCGATCTGAGAGCAGATTATGAGAAGAGAAATGCTTAAGAAATTTGGAAGCAAGAATAGTTTCAAAAACTTTAGAAAGACAAGAGATAAGAGCAATTGGACGATAGTTGGAGGGTTGAGAGCGGTCACCCTTCTTTGGGACAGGTTGAATGTGAGCAAACTTCCAGCATGAAGGGAAGACGTTAGAGGATAGACAGAGACGAAAGAGTTTGCCTAGGCAGGGAGTCAGCACGGAAGCACAGTTTTTGAGAACAACAGGAGGAACACCGTCCGGACCGTACGCCTTATTAGTGTTAAGCCCAGAGAGGGTAGAAAGTACATCTTTAGAAGAGATTAGGATATTAGGCATAAGTAAGAGAGAGGAGGGCGGAGAGGGAGGAATAGCACCGGAATCATCCAAGGTGGAGTTTCTAGCAAAAGTTTGAGCGAAGAGTTTAGCTTTGTCAGAGGAAGAAGTGATGGTTGTGCCATCAGAGTGGGAAAGGGGAGGGAAAGACGAGGAAGAGAAATTGTTGGAGAGGTTTTTGGCTAGATGCCAGAAAGCTTGGGAAGAGCTAGAGTTGGATAGTTCAGTGCATTTATTATTGATGAAAGAGTGTTTGGCAAGTCGAAGAACAGATTTGGCTTGATTCCGGGCAGAAACATATGAAGAATGAGAGTCTTGAGTTTTAAGGCGTCGGTACCGTTTGAATGCTTCCTCCTTATTGCGGACAGCAGTAGAACAGGCGTGAGTAAACCAAGATTTTTTAGCATTAGTCTGAGAGAAAGAGAATGGAATGTATGCTTCCATGCCCGATAGGATTACCTCGGTAATGCGTTCAGCACTCTCCGAGGGTCCTCGGCCATGGAAGCAGAAATCATTCCATGGGAAATCAAAGAAGTACTGCCGAAGAGCCTCCCAGTCGGCAGCACCAAAGTGCCACAAGCGCCGCCGGCTAGGAGGATCGGGTGGCTGTACTGGAGAGATAGGACAGGTGACAGAGATAAGTTTATGGTCGGAGGAGCCCAAAGGAGAGAAAAGATCGACAGTATAAGAAGAAGGGTTAGAAGTTAGAAACAGGTCAAGAATGTTGGGCCGATCTCCGATGCGATCCGGGATACGGGTGGGTTGCTGAACTAACTGCTCTAGGTCATTTAGGATAGAAAAGACGTAGGCTTGTTCACCAGGTGGATCAGTAGTGTGAGAGGAGAGCCATTGGCGGTGGTGAACGTTGAAATCTCCTAAGATGGAGATTTCTGAGAAAGGAGAAATGGATAGAATGTGTTCCACTGTAGAGTTTAGATAGTCAAAGAATTTAGGAAAGTTGGTAGAGTTAGGGGAAAGATAGACAGCACAGAAATATTTAGTAAGAGAATGACAGGAAAGTTTGAGCCATAAAGTTGAGAATTCAGAGGAGTCGAAATCGGGAACACGAGAGCAAGTGAGTTTGTTGTGCACATATGCACAACATCCGCCATTGGCTTTGAAACTAGGATAGAGAAAGTAGGAGGATACAGAGAAGGGGTTGCTGGATGTTGCTACAGACACCTGGGTTTCGGTGAGGAAGAGAAGATCAGGTTTGTAGGAGGAGAGATGGTGCTCAACAGAGTGAAAGTTAGAGGAAAGTCCGCGAATGTTGCAGAAATTAATAGAAAGAGTAACAGGCCGAGGTCCAGGTAATTGTGTGGGGTCGTCAGGGGATGGTCGGTCGGGTGAGGGGGCATTTATGGTCCCCCCCCCTGGGGACTCCGAGGCTGGGCTAAAATTCATAATTTTTGTGTTTTTTTTTAATTTTGGTGTGGAGGAATGAAGTGTGGTGTGCATGTTTAGTGTAGTGAAGTGGATAGGAGGAGGAGGTGTTTGTGAGAGCTAGCTGGATTGCTCTCAGTGTAAATGAGGCACAAAGAAAATCAGTAAGAGAGGCCAAGCAAATGAAACAGGAGTTCCAGCGACTCTTTATCACATGCCTATAACCTCACCTGGGTCTAGCCCTGATCGATTGGTGCCTACAATCTCCCCACACCTCTGTTACCTCTTGGAATGTGTTTCTTGTCAGCGTTTTGGATAGTTTTATTGAGTATGTGTACAGCATTGTTGATGTTAGTGATGGGTGTACTGTTTAGAGTTGTGAAGTGTTGTTCGGTCTCATTTGTAAATGCTTCCCAGTTAGCTCTTTTATAATTGGTGTATGTGTGTTTGTGGCTAGCTGGGGTGAGTCTGGTTTTGGTGGTGATAATGATCGGGAGGTGGTCAGAGCCTAAGGTTCTGACCACCCTCCAGGATGTTGTGGGGGCGAGTTCTGGGGAGCAAAAGGTGATGTCTGGAGATGATGGGTTATAGAGGGCTTGGTGAGGAATATGGGTATGTTGATGGATGTCGTTAAGGATGATGAGGTTATCTGTTTGGTTTTGTAGTACCAGCCCTCTGTCTGTGTCAGGGTTGTCGACACACCAGGCCGACGTCTTGGCGTTGAAGTCACCACCCAGGATGATGTGTGGGGTGTTTGTGATGTGTTGTAAGTGTGGTCTGTATTCATTTGGTACTGTAGGGGATGTTTGGGGAGGGATGTATGTGTTTATGATGGTTATGTTGGATTTGTTGCCAGTGCGTATTTTAATTGATTGTATTTCTGTTGTGTTATCATTTGGGGGGAGGAGGGATTTGGTTTGTACACTGGTTACTATGTATGATATTTCATTGTGTACCAGGGTGATGAGTCCACCGCCCCCGCCGACAGCCCGGTCTTGTCTGATGGTGGTGAAATTATGAAATGTGGGTGTTTTTTGTGATGTGCGGAGTTTTGTTTCTTGTAAGATGGCAATGTGTATGTTGTGTTGTTTGATGAAGTGTGAGAGTTCGTGTTTCTTTGTGTTAATGCCATCTATGTTCAATTGGAGAATGTTAATGTTATGTGCACGATGTATGTTGGGTGCTGCTGCACGAGGATGGGGTGGGGGTGAGGGAGGGGCTGGAGGTTGGGATGGGTGAGGTGGGGGTGGGGATTGGGGAGCAGGAGATGGGGGTTGGAATGGATTAGGATGGGGTATGGTGTGTTGAGTTGAGGATGTGGATAGTATGGGAAGGTTAGATGGGTTAGGGAGGAGAGGTGGACGGGTTTTAGGGGGGGGGGGGGGGAGTGGATGATATGGGAAGGCTAGGTGGGTTGGGGAGGAGAGGTGGACGGGTTTTAGGCGAGGGATTTGACTGGGAGAGGGAGGGGCATGAGGAACAGGTCCAGGTGTTCATGTAGTGTTTCTTGGAGGCAAGTGTTGTACAGGTGAAGTGGGTCCAGTTCCTGCATGAATTGCAGAGAACTGAACCCTTAGTGTGGCGACTCGAAGTGATGGGTTTTGAGCAAGTTGGACATATGTATGTGTACGTGGGTCCTGGGTTGCTCTCAATGTCTCCGGCTAGAAGAAGTCTTCGAGAAATGACAGCCGGAGAGTCATTTCTCGGTGTAGGAAAAACTGTGTGATGTGTGTGTGTGGTGTGAGAGGTGTGGAAATTCCCGGCGCGACCGAAACCACTCCAAGGACCGGTGCCCCCCAGGGGGGGGGGGGGGGGGGGGCAGGGATAGTTGTGACGGTTTGGCTCCCGAAACTGCTCCCCGCTGCCGGCATCCGGTTGTCCTCCACTGGTCGATTGATCTTGTCTTCGGCGTGGAGGGTCGGCAGCCATCCGCGGTTGGCAGCTCCGGGAGGTGGTCCCACGGCGTAGGACGCCACCACATCAGGACATCAGAGGGGTAGTGAGGGTGTGGTGGGTGTTAGAGGTGTAAGGGGAGGGCTTAGAAGGGGGTAAAGAGGGCTAGAAGGAGGTACAGATGGCTAGGAAGGGTACAGAGGGTTAGGAGGAGGGTAAAGAGGGCTGGTAGGGGTACAGAGGGCTAGGAAGGGGTTACAGAGGGCTAGGAGGGGGTAGGAGGGAGGTACAGAGGGCTAGGAGGGAGGTACAGAGGGCTAAGAGGGGGGTACAGAGGGCTAAGAGGGGGTACAGAGGGCTAGAGAAGGGGTACAGAGGGCTGGGAGGGGGTAGAGAGGGCTAGGAGGGAGGTACATAGGGCTAGGAGGGGGTACAGAGGGTTAGGAGGGGGTACAGAGGGCTGGGAGGGGGTACAGAGGGTTAGGAGAGGGTACAGAGGGCTAGGAGGGGGTACAGAGGACTAGGAGGGGGTACATAGGGCTAGAAGGGGGGGTACATAGGGATAGGAGGGGGTACAGAGGGCTAGGAGGAAGGTACAGAGGGCTAGGAGGGGGTACAGAGGGCTAGGAGGGGGTACAGAGGGCTGGGAGAGGGTACAGAGGGCTAGGATGGGGTAAAGAGGGCTAAGAGGGGGCACAGAGGGCTAGGAAGGGGTACAGCGGGCTAGGAGGGGGTACAGAGGGCTATGAGGGGGATACAGAGGGCTAGGAGGGGTACAAAGGGCTAGGAGGGGGTACAAAGGGCTAGGAGGGGGTAAAAAGGGCTAGGAGGGGGGTACAGAGGGCTAGGAGGGAAGTACAGAGGGCTACGATGGAGGTACAGAGGGCTTGAAGGGGTACAGAGGGCTAGGAGGGGTACAGAGTACAAAGGAGTACACAGGAAATCAAGCAACAACAGGTCTAGTGACCCTTCTAGGGCTGCTTGTCCTCCAAAACACTGAGGATCAAGTGTCCAAACAGTGGTTTAGAGTGGGTAAGGGAACATTTGGAAAGGGAACTACTGCCCTGGAACTAATGTCCGTGGCAGGATTAGAAGTTAGTAGGGGACAGATGGGTTAGTAACAGAGGGCTAGGAGGGAGATACAGAGGGCTAGGAGGGAGGTACAGAGGGCTAGGAGGGGGTACAGAGGGCTAGGAGTACAAAGGAGTACAAAGGAAATCAAGCAACAACATATCTAGTGACCCCTTCTAGGTTGCTTGTCCTCCAAAACACTGAGGATCAAGTGTCCAAACAGTGGTTTAGAGTGGGTAAGGGAACATTGGAAAGGGAATTACTGCCCTGGAACTAATGTCCGTGGCAGGATTAGGAAGTTAGTAGAGGACAGATGGGTTAGTAACTGAGGGGGGGATAAAATAAAGTTATTCATTTACAAACGCAGTCAGTCGCGGGTTTGATGAGAGATATTTGTCTAGGCGAGTTTAAATGAATCAACGGTGATGCAGTCTATAACGTTTCGGGGAAGCCCATTCCACAAGTTGACAACTCGATTGAGAAGAAATTCTTAGATTCGTGCGAGTTAAAGATTTACCAATAATTTTGCAACCGTTTCCCCGCGTGTAATTAGATTGGTCGATAGTGAAGTACTTACTACAGTTCATATTGTCGATGCCTTTGATGATTTTGAACACTTGAATTAAGTCACCTCTTAATCTGCGCTGGGTTAAAGGAAATAGATTCAATTCTCTAAGACGCTCTTCATATGGTTTGTTCTTTAGGCTAGGTATCATTTTGGTAACTCTACGTTGAACTCGTCTAGCTTGTTTATATCTTTTTGGTAATAATGGCACCAGGATTGAACGCAGTATTCCAGAAGAGGGCGGACTAAGGAATTGTAAAGGGTTAGGATAACTTCTTTGGATTTATGCTCAAATGACCTGCCTATAAAGCCAATTATTTTGTTTGCCTTCTTAACAACTTCTGAACATTGTTGACTCGGTTTTAGGTTACTCGATATTGTTACTCCCAGATCGGTTTCTTTGTTTACATTCTTAAGCTGAGTGCCATCATCGAATAGTTTGCTTTCTCATTTAGGTATCCGACATGTAGTACTTTACATTTATCCGCATTGAAACTCATTTGCCAAATTTGGGCCCAACATGACAATTTATCTAGATTGCGTTGCATATCGTCAACTTGTTCTTTTGAGAGTACGCTATTTGCAATTTTTGTATCGTCAGCAAATTTTGAGATTGTACAGGTGAGACCCTCATCTATGTCGTTGATGTAAATTAGAAAGAGAATTGGTCCTAGTACCGATCCCTGGGGTACCCGCTACTTACATTGTCCATTTAGATGCCTTACCGTTTATGACTACCCTTTGCTTTTCTGTTGCTGAGCCAATTTTCTATCCATTTCAACACACCGTCTTGTATTCCTATGCGCTTTTAGTTTTAGCAGTAAACATTTGTGGGTAACTTTGTCAAAGGCCTTTTGAAAATCAAGGTATATAATATCTACAGCTTTACTCTCATCGTCGAGGTTGAGGATATCGTGAAGAAGTCTAAGAGGTTTGTTTAAACAGGAACGTTTTTTACGAAAGCCGTGTTGAGTATCTTTAAGTATGTTATTTTCCTCTAAGTGATTTACGAGTCTGTCTCGTATGACCGTTTCTAGCATTTTACATACAACTGAGGTTAAGCTAATTGGACGATAGTTACTGGGTAGGGATTTGCTGCCTTTTTTGAATATCGTGTTACGTTGGCTAGCTTCCACTGATCAGGCATAGTTCCAGACTGCAAGGATTTATTGAATAGTAATGTCAGTGGTTGGAGAGCTCATCCTTAGCTTCCTTTAGACTCTAGGCGAGATTGTATCAGGTCCTGGCGTTTTATTTACCTTGAGTTTATCTAAACAATTCAATACTTTCCTCTCTGTAACGGTGATATTGCTTAGAACATCTGAATTATCAATCTGAATCGGCGATGTTGTAGGGATATCACTGAGGTCTTCTGTTGTAAAACTGATGCAAAGAAGGTATTGAGGCATTACTCATTTGTACTTCGTCTGAGGTACAGAGGGCTAGGAGGGAGGTACAGAGGGCTAGGAGGGGTACAGAGGGCTAGGAAGGGGTACAGAGGGCTAGGAGGTAGGTACAGAGGGCTAGGAGGGGGGTACAGAGAGCTAAAGGCGGTACAGAGGGCTAGGAGGGGGTACAGAGAGGGCTAGAAGGGGGTACAGAGGGCTAGGAGGGAGGTACAGAGGGCTAGGAGGGGGTACAGAGGGCTAGGAGAGGTACAGAGGGCTAGGAGGGGGGGTATAGAGGGCTAGGAGGGGGTACAGAGGGTTAGGAGGGGATACTGAGGGCTAGGAGGGGGTACAGAGGGCTAGGAGGGAAGGCGCAGAGGGCTTTGGAGGGTGGGTACAGAGGGCCTAGGAAGGAGGTACAGAGAGCTAGAAGGAGGTACAGAGGGCTAGGAAGGAGGTACAGAGGGCTAGGAGGGAGGTACAGAGGGCTAGGAGGAGGGTACAGAGGGCTAGGAGGGGGTACAGAGGGCTAGGAGTGGCTACTGAGGGCTAAGAGGGGGTACAGAGGGCTAGGAGGGAAGTACAGAGGGCTTGGAGGGAGGTACAGAGGGCTAGGAGGATGGTACAGAGGGCTAGGAGGGAGGTACAGAGAGCTAGGAGGGAGGTACAGAGGGCTACGAGGGGGTACAGAGGGCTAGGAGGGAGGTACAGAGGGCTAGGAGGGATGTACAGAGGGCTAGGAGGGGTTACAGAGGGCTAGGAAGGGGTACAGAGGGCTAGGAGGGGCTACAGAGGGCTAGAAGGGGGTACAAAGGGCTAGGAGTGGGTACAGAGGGCTAGGAGGGAAGTACAGAGGGCTACGATGGAGGTACAGAGGGCTAGGAGGGTGTACAGAGAGCTAGGAGGGGAGATACAGAGGGCTAGGAGGGGTACAGAGGGCTAGGAGGGGATACAGAGGGCTAGGAGGAGGTACAGAGGGATAGGAGGGGGTACAGAGAGCTAGGAGGGGATACAGAGGGCTAGGAGGGAGGTACAGAGAGCTAGGAGGGAGGTACAGAGGGCTAGGAGGGAGGTACAGAGAGCTAGGAGGGAGGTACAGAGAGCTAGGAGGGGATACAGAGGGCTAGGAGGGAGGTACAGAGAGCTAGGAGGGGATACAGAGGGCTAGGAGGGAGGTACAGAGAGCTAGGAGGGAGGTACAGAGGGCTAGGAGGGAGGTACAGAGGGCTAGGAGGGAGGTACAGAGGGCTAGGAGGGGATACAGAGGGCTAGGAGGGAGGTACAGAGAGCTAGGAGGGGGTACAGAGGGCTAGGAGGGAGGTACAGAGAGCTAGGAGGGGATACAGAGGGCTAGGAGGGAGGTACAGAGAGCTAGGAGGGAGGTACAGAGAGCTAGGAGGGAGGTACAGAGAGCTAGGAGGGAGGTACAGAGGGCTACGAGGGGGTACAGAGGGCTAGGAGGGAGGTACAGAGGGCTAGGAGGGATGTACAGAGGGCTAGGAGGGGGTACAGAGGGCTAGGAAGGGGTACAGAGGGCTAGGAGGGGCTACAGAGGGCTAGAAGGGGGTACAAAGGGCTAGGAGTGGGTACAGAGGGCTAGGAGGGAAGTACAGAGGGCTACGATGGAGGTACAGAGGGCTAGGAGGGTGTACAGAGAGCTAGGAGGGGAGATACAGAGGGCTAGGAGGGGTACAGAGGGCTAGGAGGGGATACAGAGGGCTAGGAGGGAGGTACAGAGGGATAGGAGTACAAAGTACAAAGGAGTACAAAGGAAATCAAGCAACAACAGATCTAGTGACCCTTCTAGGCTGCTTGTCCTCCAAAACACTGAGGATCAAGTGTCCAAACAGTGGTTTAGAGTGGGTAAGGGAACATTGGAAAGGGAACTACTGTCCTGCCACTAACGTGGCAGGAGTGGGTACAGAGAGCTAGGAGGGAGGTACAGAGAGCTAGGAGGGAGGTACAGAGAGCTAGGAGGGAGGTACAGAGAGCTAGGAGGGAGGTACAGAGGGCTAGGAGGGAGGTACAGAGAGCTAGGAGGGAGGTACAGAGAGCTAGGAGGGAGGTACAGAGAGCTAGGAGGGAGGTACAGAGAGCTAGGAGGGAGGTACAGAGAGCTAGGAGGGAGGTACAGAGAGCTAGGAGGGAGGTACAGAGAGCTAGGAGGGAGGTACAGAGAGCTAGGAGGGAGGTACAGAGAGCTAGGAGGGAGGTACAGAGGGCTAGGAGGGAGGTACAGAGAGCTAGGAGGGAGGTACAGAGAGCTAGGAGGGGATACAGAGGGCTAGGAGGGAGGTACAGAGGGCTAGGAGGGAGGTACAGAGGGCTAGGAGGGAGGTACAGAGAGCTAGGAGGGGGGTACAGAGAGCTAGGAGGGAGGTACAGAGAGCTAGGAGGGAGGTACAGAGAGCTAGGAGGGAGGTACAGAGAGCTAGGAGGGAGGTACAGAGAGCTAGGAGGGAGGTACAGAGAGCTAGGAGGGAGGTACAGAGAGCTAGGAGGGAGGTACAGAGAGCTAGGAGGGAGGTACAGAGAGCTAGGAGGGAGGTACAGAGAGCTAGGAGGGAGGTACAGAGAGCTAGGAGGGAGGTACAGAGAGCTAGGAGGGAGGTACAGAGGGCTAGGAGGGAGGTACAGAGGGATAGGAGGGAGGTACAGAGAGCTAGGAGGGAGGTACAGAGGGCTAGGAGGGAGGTACAGAGAGCTAGGAGGGAGGTACAGAGAGCTAGGAGGGAGGTACAGAGAGCTAGGAGGGAGGTACAGAGAGCTAGGAGGGAGGTACAGAGAGCTAGGAGGGAGGTACAGAGAGCTAGGAGGGAGGTACAGAGAGCTAGGAGGGAGGTACAGAGAGCTAGGAGGGAGGTACAGAGAGCTAGGAGGGAGGTACAGAGAGCTAGGAGGGAGGTACAGAGAGCTAGGAGGGAGGTACAGAGAGCTAGGAGGGGGGTACAGAGAGCTAGGAGGGAGGTACAGAGAGCTAGGAGGGAGGTACAGAGAGCTAGGAGGGAGGTACAGAGAGCTAGGAGGGAGGTACAGAGAGCTAGGAGGGAGGTACAGAGAGCTAGGAGGGAGGTACAGAGAGCTAGGAGGGAGGTACAGAGAGCTAGGAGGGAGGTACAGAGAGCTAGGAGGGAGGTACAGAGAGCTAGGAGGGAGGTACAGAGAGCTAGGAGGGAGGTACAGAGGGCTAGGAGGGAGGTACAGAGAGCTAGGAGGGAGGTACAGAGAGCTAGGAGGGAGGTACAGAGAGCTAGGAGGGAGGTACAGAGAGCTAGGAGGGAGGTACAGAGAGCTAGGAGGGGGGTACAGAGAGCTAGGAGGGAGGTACAGAGAGCTAGGAGGGGGTACAGAGGGCTAAAAGGCGGTACAGAGGGCTAGGAGGATGGTACAGAGGGCTAGGAGGATGGTACAGAGGGCTAGGAGTGGCTACTGAGGGCTAAGAGGGGGGTACAGAGGGCTAGGAGGGAAGTACAGAGGGCTAGGAGGGGGTACAGAGGGCTAGAAGGGGGTACAGAGGGCTAGGAGGGGGTACAGAGGGCTAGAAGGGGGTACAGAGGGCTAGGAGGGAGGTACAGAGGGCTAGGAGGGGGTACAGAGGGCTAGAAGGGGGTACAGAGGGCTAGGAGGGAGGTACAGAGGGCTAGGAGGGGGTACAGAGGGCTAGAAGGGGGTACAGAGGGCTAGGAGGGAAGTACAGAGGGCTAGGAGGGGGTACAGAGGGCTAGAAGGGGGTACAGAGGGCTAGGAGGGAGGTACAGAGGGCTAGGAGGGGGTACAGAGGGCTAGGAGGGAGATACAGAGGGCTAAGAGGGTATACAGAGGGCTAGGAGGGAGGTACAGAGGGATAGGAGGGAGGTACAGAGGGCTAGGAGGGTATACAGAGGGCTAGGAGGGAGGTACAGAGGGATAGGAGGGAGGTACAGAGGGATAGGAGGGGTACAGAGAGCTAGGATGGGAGATACAGAGGGCTAGGAGGGGGCTTACAGAGGGCTAGGAGGGGATACATAGGGCTAGGAGGGAGGTACAGAGGGATAGGAGGGGGTACAGAGAGCTAGGAAGGGGTACAGAGGGCTAGGAGGGAGGTACAGAGGGCTAGGAGGGGATACAGAGGGCTAGGAAGGGGTACAGAGGGCTAGGAGGGAGGTACAGAGGGCTAGGAGGGGGTACAGAGAGCTAGGAGCGGAGATAGAGAGGGCTAGGAGGGGGCTTACAGAGGGCTAGGAGGGGGTACCGTGGGCTAGGAGGGGATACAGAGGGCTAGGAGGGAGGTACAGAGGGATAGGAGGGGGTACAGAGAGTTAGGAAGGGGTACAGAGGGCTAGGAGGGAGGTACAGAGGGCTAGGAGGGGGTACAGAGGGCTAGGAGGGGGGTACAGAGGGCTAGGAGGGGGTACAGAGGACTAAGAGGGGGTACAGAGGGCTAGGAGGGGGTACAGACGGCTAGGAGGGGTACAGAAGGGTAGGAGGGGGTACAGAGGGCTAGGAGGGAGGTACAGAGGTCTAGGAGGGGGTACAGAGGACTAGGAGGGGGTACAGAGGGCTAGGAGGGGGTACAGAGGGCTAGGAGGGGATACAGAAGGGTAGGAGTGGGTACAGATGGCTAGGAGGGAGGTACAGAGGGCTAGGAGGGGGGTACAGAGGGCTAGGAGGGGGGTACAGAGGGCTAGGAGGGTGGGAAGGGGGTAGAGAGGGATAAGAGGGGGGAGGGGGTGGTAGAGAGGGCTAGGAGGGGGGAGGGGGGTACTTAGGGCTAGGAGGGGGAAGGGCTGGTAGATAGGTATAGGAGGGGGCAGGTGTGGTAGAGAGGGCTAGGAGTACAAAGGAGTACAAAGGAAATCAAGCAACAACAGGTCTAGTGACTCTTCTAGGCTGCTTGTCCTCCAAAACACTGAGGATCAAGTGTCCAAACAGTGGTTTAGAGTGGGTAAGGGAACATTGGAAAGGGAACTACTGCCCTAGAACTAATGTCCGTGGCAGGATTAGGAAGTTAGTAGGGGACAGATGGGTTAGTAACTGAGGGGGGTATACAATAAAGTTATTCATTTACAAACGCAGTCAGTCGCGGGTTTGATGCGAGATATTTGTCTAGGCGGAGTTTAAATGAATCAACGGTGCTGCAGTCTATAACGTCTCGGGGAAGCCCATTCCACAAGTTGACAACTCGATTGAAGAAGAAATTCTTAGATTCGTGTGAGTTAAAAAGATTTACCAATAATTTTGCAACCGTTTCCCCGCGTGTAATTAGATTGGTCGATAGTGAAGTACTTACTACAGTTCATATTGTCGATGCCTTTGATGATTTTGAACACTTGAATTAAGTCGCCTCTTAATCTGCGCTGGGTTAAAGGAAATAGATTTAATTCTCTAAGACGCTCTTCGTATGGTTTGTTCTTTAGGCTAGGTATCATTTTGGTAACTCTACGTTGAACTCGTTCTAGCTTGTTTATATCTTTTTGGTAATAAGGGCACCAGGATTGAACGCAGTATTCCAGAAGAGGGCGGACTAAGGAATTGTAAAGGGTTAGGATAACATCTTTGGATTTATGCTCAAATGACCTGCCTATAAAGCCAATTATTTTGTTTGCCTTCTTAACAACTTCTGAACATTGTTGACTCGGTTGACTCGATATTGTTACTCCCAGATCGGTTTCTTTGTTTACATTCTTAAGCTGAGTGCCATTCATCGAATAGTTTGCTTTCTCATTTAGGTATCCGATATGTAGTACTTTACATTTATCCGCATTGAAACTCATTTGCCAAATTTGGGCCCAACATGACAATTTATCTAGATTGTGTTGCATATCGTCAACTTGTTCTTTTGAGAGTACGCTATTTGCAATTTTTGTATCGTCAGCAAATTTCGAGACTGTACAGGTGAGACCCTCATCTATGTCGTTGATGTAAATTAGAAAGATAATTGGTCCTAGTACCGATCCCTGGGGTACCCCACTACTTACATTGGTCCATTTAGATGCCTTACCGTTTATGACTACCCTTTGATTTCTGTCGCTGAGCCAATTTTCTATCCATTTCAACACACCGTCTTGTATTCCATGCGCTTTTAGTTTTAGCAGTAATCGTTTGTGGGGAACTTTGTCAAAGGCCTTTTGAAAATCAAGGTATATAATATCTACAGCTTTACTCTCATCGTAGAGGTTGAAGATATCGTGGAAGAAGTCTAAGAGGTTTGTTAAACAGGAACGTTTTTTACGAAAGCCGTGTTGAGTATCTTTAAGTAAGTTATTTGCCTCTAAGTGATTTACGAGTCTGTCTCTTATGACCGTTTCTAGCATTTTACATACAATTGAGGTTAAGCTAATTGGACGATAGTTACTGGGTAGGGATTTGCTGCCTTTTTTGAATATCGGTGTTACGTTGGCTAGCTTCCACTGATCAGGCATAGTCCCAGACTGCAAGGATTCATTGAATAGCAATGTCAGTGGTTTGGAGAGCTCATCCTTAGCTTCCTTTAGAACTCTAGGTGAGATTGTATCAGGTCCAGGCGTTTTATTTACCTTGAATTTATCTAAACAATTCAATACTTCTCTCTCTGTAACGGTGATATTGCTTAGAACATCTGAATTATCAATCTGAATCGGCGATGGTGTAGGGATATCACTGAGGTCTTCGGTTGTAAACACTGATGCAAAGAAGGTATTGAGGGCATTACTCATTTGTACTTCGTCTTTGGTGTATTCTCCATTTTCATCGACTAACGGTCCAACAGTTGAAGTAACTACTTTTTTCTTTCTGATATAACTATAGAATTCTTTCGGGTTTGTTTTACTTTGATTCGCAACATGTAACTCCAGGGTCTTTTTACTTTGCTTAATTAACTTTTTGGCTTTGCGTCGTAGCTCTACAAATTTCACCCGTTCTTCGTCATTTTGTGAGGATTTTAATCTATCATTAGCAAATTTTTTTAGCAAGCAGACAGTCTGAAATATCTTTATTCCACCATTTGGGCTTATCATTTTGGCCTGGACGCCGTATTTTCGATGGTATGCAGTCTTGCACTGCCTTAAGGTAAGTGGTTGTGAAACACTCCCAAGATGTATTTATGTCGTTATTGTTAGTCAGAAAGCTCCAGTCAGTTTCTTTAAGTTTTGATTTAAGTTTATGAAAATTTGCTTTCTTGAAATTAGGGACTTTCTCAATGCTGCTATTTGATTTGTTACTAGTAAACTTTAAAGTGAAAGTTATCGTACGATGGTCGCTGTTACTGAATTCATCACCAACATTCAAATTCTCTATTAATTCTTCTTTAGGAGGGGGAGGGTGTGGTAGAGAGGGCTAGGAGGGGGGCAGGGGTGGTAGATTGGGCTAGGAGGGGGGAGGGTGTGGTAGAGAGGGCTAGGAGGGGGGAGGGGGTAGAGAGGGCTAGGTTGAGGGGGGGGGGGTAGAGAGGGATAGGAGGGGGAGGGAGTGGTAGAGAGGGATAGGAGGGGGAGGGAGTGGTAGAGAGGGCTAGGAGGGGGGAGGGGGATAGATAGGGCTAGGTGGGGGGAAGGGGGGTAGAGAGGGCTAGGTGGGGGAAGGGGTGGTAGAGAGGGATAGGAGTGGGGGAGAGGGGTAGAGAGGGATAGGAGGGGAGATGGAGGGGTAGAGAGGGCTAGGAGGAGGGGACGGGGTAGAGAGGGATAGGATAGGGAGGGGGGGGTAGAGAAGGCTAGGTGGGTTGAGGGGGGGGGAGGGTAGATAGGGCTAGGAGGGGGGAAGGTGTGTTAGAGAAGGCTAGGAGGGAGGAAAGGGTGGTAGAGAGGGATAGGAGGGGGTAGGGGGGTAAAGAGGGCGTGGTGGTCTCTCTCTCCTGGTGTGACACTTTACGTCTCACTCGCACTTTATGGACCAGTCGAGCCCTGACAGCCCCCACCGCTCCTGAGAAAAGAGGCATTTGGTTCTGGGAGGGAAGAAGAAGATACAGCCTTTGAAAGATGGGGAGAGCACGTAGACGGGAAATTAAAAAAAAAAAAAATCTTGAATCATAATAGTGACGATGACGCTGCAGAATATTATGAGACAGTGATTTAATAAATATAGCAAAAATAACATATATTTTTAGGAATGCTACTATTTAGGACAATGAAAAAATAGGCACATAAGTCACCTAAATGTTCAGATATACTTACTTCAGTTTATAGAACATAAGCCCTTATATACAGTATATGTTATCGCTTTACATCTGATAATTATACAGTACACTGTTAGTGTGAATAACACCATCGTATAAACTGATCAGGAATTACTCTGTCCATTACCATGTAATAGCATAGACCATAAATAAGGGATGTTCCAACAGTTGCAACCTTCAGCAATTAACCCTTTCAAAGTACAATATAAGGACGCATTTATACACATTATTCTGGTTATCATTCGACGATTGTATTATGCTTAAGAAGGACCATGAGAATCAGAGTGGTATAAACTAACTCAAATTAACCCTCTAGCTCCCACACGTTCTTCCTAAACTGAATAAAATCATCTATTAAAAAACAAAATACATTGCTAAAAATGCGTCAAAATCCTCAAGGGGTTAAACCAGACACTGCTGCACCATTATGTTTTCTGTGAGAGGGCTGGTTTGAAATGATGTTTTACAGTGTGATCACTGTTTCAATTTTGTTTTCTCCGGAGATCATGGTGGCAAGCTTTGCCACTGTGGATCACTCTGGGATGCGGATTATTCATAAGGAGCCGAAACCCTCTTAATAAGGCCGGAATTGGTAGTCATTGTGATAGTTAGGATTAAGAACATAAGAACATAAGAATGTGGGAGTCTGCAGAAAGCCGAATGGCCCACACCAGGCAGATCCCTCTCTCACCTAACCCTAATTAATATAGTGATGTTGATGTGAACATATATTATATCATTTTATAATTTCACCGTTTTTAGGTTACCTGTGTTTTTTTTCCTTTACCTGTTTTCAGAAAATGAAGAAGTAACTTGACTGATAGTATTGTACACTCGGATACCATAGTCTCTAGCCCACCCCACTCTGGCAAAAGGTGAGGCCAGGACCCTTTCTGGATGGCGGCCCACAGTGATGGTGAGGGGTGTGGTTTGAGAGAGAGGGCAACACACAAACGAGAACAGTGTGAAGCATTTGAAGACTTCGAATCCTGTCCCAAATGCTTCAAGCTGTGTTCGTGTGTGCGTTTCTCTGTCTCAAAAATCCCAGCCATAACTATCATTGTGGGCCACCGTCCAGAAAGGGTCCTGGCCTCACCTCGTGCCAGAGTGGGGTGGGCTAGAGACTATGATATCCGAGTGTACATGTTGACACACATTTTTGCACTTGGCGGGCGACTTTCGAATTTCGAGTTTTCATGGGTATATATGGATTCATCTCGTCATTAGAATTCCAACGGTATATGATTTTTTTTTCAATTTTTAGGCCCAATAGGCCTATTTTAAAGTTTAAAAACTCCATAGACGAGTTTCTATCTAGTGTATGTATGGATTTTGTTCATTTTTTTTTACCAAAGGTACATGTTGACACGCTGAATCGAATGGCGCAAACAGAATTGAAATCGGACTATTAGTTTAGGATTTCGTGTTTGACTTAGCCTTCTTGGAGGGCCCAAATTACGGTTTTTTGGACTTTAAAAGTCCTCTGTAGCCCAAACTATAAGTCCTAGGGAATTCTACTTGGTGCCATTCGATTTTTCTCGACGAGCTGCTTCCATACAAGGTCGTAGATTGCATTTTCGCATAGCCATTCGGCCAGAATAATAAAAAAAAAATCCAAAATCCCTGCGTTTATTTAAGCCCAGGAAACATTTTTGCACTTGGCAGGCGACTTTCGAATTTCGAGTTTTCATGGGTATCTATGGATTCGTCTCGTCATTAGCATTCGAACGGTATATGAATGTTTTAATTTTGACCAATTTTTAGGCCCAATAGGCCTATTTTAAAGGTTAAAAACTCCATAGACGAGTTATCTAGTGTATGTATGGATTTTGTTCAATTTTTTTACCAAAAGTACATGTTGACACGCTGAATCGAATGGCGCAAGCATAATTGAAATCGGACTATTAGTTTAGGATTTCGTATTTGACTTAGCCTTCCTGGAGGGCCCAAATTACGTTTGTTTTTACATTAAAAGTCCTCTGTAGCCCAAACTATAAGTCCTAGGGAATTCTACTTGGTGCCATTTGATTTTTCTCGACGAGCTGCTTCCATACAAGGTCGTAGATTGCATTTTCGCCCAGCCATTCGGCCAGAATCGAAAATATTTGTTTCCAAAATCCCTGCGTTTAATTAAAAGCCCAGGAAATTGTTTGCACTTGGCGGGCGACTTTCGAATTTCGAGTTTTTTGTGTATATATGGATTCGTCTCGTCATTAGAATTCCAACGGTATATGATTTTTTTTAATTTTGAAAATTTTTTAGGCCCAATAGGCCTATATTATAGCTTAAAAACTCCATAGACGAGTTATCTATGTATGGATTTTATTCAATTTTTTACCTAAAGTACATGTTGACACGCTGAATCGAATGGCACAAACAGAATTGAAATCGGACTATTAGTTTAGGATTTCGTATTTGACTTAGCCTTCCTGGAGGGCCCAAATGACCGTTGTTTGGACTTTAAAAGTCCTCTGTATCCCAAACTATAAGGCCTAGGGAATTCTACTTGGTGCCATTCGATTTTTCTCGACGAGCTGCTTCCACACAAGGTCGTAGATTGCATTTTCGCCCAGCCATTCGGCCAGAATAAAAAATATTTGTTTCCAAAATCCCTGCCAAGCCCAGGAAAATGTTTGCACTTGGCGGGCGACGTTCAAATTTCGAGTTTTCATGGGTATATATGGATTCGTCTCGTCATTAGAATTCCAACGGTATATAAAAAAAAAAATCATTTTGACCAATTTTTAGGCCCAATAGGCCTATTTTAAAGTTTAAAAACTCCATAGACGAGTTATCTATGTATGGATTTTGTTCAATTTTTTTCCAAAAGTACACTCGGATACCGTAGTCTCTAGCCCACCCCACTCTGGCAAAAGGTGAGGCCAGGACCCTTTCTGGATGGCGGCCCACAGTGATGGTGAGGGGTGTGGTTTGAGAGAGGCCAACACACAAACGAGCACAGTGTGAAGCATTTGAAGACTTCGAATCATGTCCCAAGTGCTTCACGCTGTGTTCGTGTGTACGTTTCTCTGTCTCACAGATCCCAGCCATAACTAGCACTGAGGGCCACCGTCCAGAAAGGGTCCTGGCCTCACCTCGTGCCAGAGTGGGGTGGGCTAGAGACTATGGTATCCAAGTGTACTTCCCAAATTATTAATAATATTTCGTTCGGTTTAAACGGCAGGTTGCTTCCTAAAGGCTAGTACTATATGATGGAGTTGGGATTGGCTGACAAACGTTGCTTTAATCACATAAGGCTTTATATTATACTATATTATAATTAATAGTTATTACACCTGTAAATGTGGTGGTACCCGAATATTAATAATGGTCAATATACGATTGTCTAATGGTTGACACCTGTAACTACCAGAAACTAATGATTAGTAGTTACTGCTAATGTATGATATGATACTATAAGCCCTTATGAATTGTAAATATATGTATCAACATCAATGACAGACATGATTATTATTTTTTTTCACCAGCTTCAATTGTGTTGTTTCTCGTTAACTTACAAACCACGGATTTCTACTAACATTCTTTCAAAAGAACTGTTAACCAGATTAGATTTTTTGTTCTATGTGAGTGAGGGAGACAAAAGGCAGAACTGCCTGTATCAAGTTCCTCCCCCAGAGTTGAAGGAGTGAGAGGGCCAAAATCAAGGGACGTTCGAGCCAAAATGCCTGGACTCACGGAGTTTGAAGCAATTTAAGTCATAGGAAGAGGGATAGACTGATTTTGGATGTATTATTTAATAATAATTTAGAACGTATCGCCAAAAAAAAAAAAAAAAATAGAAAAAAAAATATTATATATGCAAAGGAAAAATATACTAAATAAATTATACCCACAAGATGCAAACGGTTTT
Source organism: Lithodes maja (assembly GCA_037953745.1). Taxonomy (NCBI): domain Eukaryota; kingdom Metazoa; phylum Arthropoda; class Malacostraca; order Decapoda; family Lithodidae; genus Lithodes; species Lithodes maja. The sequence goes on from JBAKBP010013861.1 coordinate 40,714, forward strand.
CTTTGCAGGACGTCACAAGCTCAATAAGCCATGTAACTGGTGCTTAAGAGCGATCTTAATAAATGTGATGCTTCCGTGATACAGTCTCATGGAAATCGGTAATAAATCTTTCACCGTTGCACTTAATAATCTGTACCTACGAACATATTATATCGCATTAGCAAAAATGTTCAATCATGATTAGTTTCTAAAGATATTAAGCACATTTTCTTTATAAAAATCCAAGTGACTTGCTCAGCCATACATCTGCTTTAAAATATGCAAATGATCTCTCTCTCTATATATATACAGTATATACTGTATATATACTGTATATATATACTGTATATGCTATATATACATAAAAGGTATGATTGAGGTTGAGGCGCATGGAATAGGTGGGGCGTTGTTGGGATGGATTAGGTCATGGCTAATTGGTAGGAAGCAGAGAGTCAGCATAAATGGTACGAAGTCAGAATGGGGAGCAGTCAAAAGTGGTGTCCCCCAGGGATCTGTATTAGGTCCTCTGTTGTTTGTTATATACATAAATGACCTTGATTTAGGTATAACTAGTAGGATAAGTAAATTTGCAGACGATACCAAAATGGGGAGAACAATTGATTCAGATAGAGATATAGAGTGCCTCCAAAGGGATCTAGATACCTTACACGAATGGTCAGTAAATTGGCAGATGAAGTTTAACATTGACAAATGCAAGGTATTAAAGATAGGGAAGATGCATACAAATGTTAAATATAAACTAGCTAATGTGGAATTAGAAAACTCGAATTGTGAGAAAGATCTAGGTGTGTTTGTTAGCAATGATTTGAAGCCTAGACAACAGTGTATAAGCGTTCGAAACAAGGCAAACAAGATTCTCGGGTTCATCTCAAGGAGTGTGAGTAACAGAACTGCTGATGTTATCTTAAAACTTTACTTGTCATTAGTGAGACCCCATATGGATTATGCTGTTCAATTTTGGTGTCCTTATTACAGAATGGACATAGATTCATTGGAGAGAGTACAACGTAGAATGACAAAAATGATCCATAATATTAGAAATCTTCCGTATAAAGAAAGGTTGAAGAAATTAGGCTTACATTCGTTAGAGAGACGCAGAGTTAGAGGGGATATGATAGAGGTGTACAAGTGGGTTAGTGGGATTAACAAAGGGGACATGACAAATGTACTAAAGCTCAGTGATAGCGAAAGAACTCTTACCAATGGTTTCAAATTAGATAAATTTCGTTTCAGAAAAGATATAGGCAAATATTGGTTTGGTAACAGAGTTGTAGATGGGTGGAATGGACTACCAAGTGCTATAGTGGGATTAAAAACGATAGGGAGCTTTAAGATAAAATTGGATAAGCATATGGACGAGAAGGGTTGGGTGTGAAGGGGGATCAGCAGGGTTGGGCCAATCAGCGCTCTGCAGACCCCCGTAATCCTGCGTTAATCTCTAACCGTTTTGGTAAGATGATCCTCAGGGTATTAGAGTGTTGAGCCTATAATTGGGCCTTGTAATTGGGGTTGTGTGGGACAGGGATCTGCCTTGCTTAGGCCAATCGGCTTTCTGCAGACTCCCATTTTCTTATGTTCTTATGTTCTTATGATTCCACATAAACTTTAGTAACATCTGGAGATAAACATCCGTAGAGTTAAACATTTAATACCTCGTGTGTCCGAAGCACAGTAGTGAGTAGAGTATATTGTTTTCCCCTAAGGTATGATAAAGATAAATCGAAAAGGGTCCTTTTATTTACAATTTGTTTTATATAATTATGTCATACTCAAATAATTTTGCAATAATGTTCTATCTACATAACGATATCATACGAACCATTTAACTTCCTCCACCTCTTTATGTTTTGCTGTAAGACCTTAGCAGCCACTTGCCCCACCCTTCTGAGCCAGGCTACATAGCAGCCTCGAACCCCCGTGATCCATTCTCATTACCGCCAACATCGCCCCTGACCCCATCTGTTAAACTCCCCCGACGCAGGAAGCTCATGCTGACACCCGAGCAAGGGCTTACGTCGGCACCTTCGTCGCGGGAATTAATTTAACGAGAATAATGTGCCGTAATGACTCCAATCTCCAGCAATTTGGGCTATTTCTTGCAAGCAAGTCATAATTGCTGGATAGTTTTGTGCTTGTAGTTCGTCGAGTAAGAAACAAATTATGATGACGTTTAGTTAGCGTAAGATGGGAAGGGGTGATGAAAGATGCCAGGGGGAAGGCTTGGTCTCGTGTAACTGAGATTTAATGGACGAGAGTGGATTAGACTTGTTAAGGGGGGCGACCTGCCTTTTTCCTCTCTCTGGGTTGTATCCATTCGGCCCCATTCAGTTTAATGTTTTCAGACGATTATTCCCATCCAGGTGTCAATTTATACCTGGCAAGCAATAGAGAGCCATCATATTTTGGATAATGTGTTAGACAGCTGGCTAAATTTGTACATTTTTCTGTAGAAAAATTTCTCCGGCAAAGCCGGATTTCTCAATAAAATACTGGCTCGCAATCGATCGCCAGGAAAAAATTGACACCTAGATGAGGATAAATGTCTTAAAACAGTAAGCTGAACGGGGCCGAATGGATTTAACCAAGAAAGAGAAGAAAGAAAGCAGGTAACCGACCCTTAAAGAATTGTTTGTGGGGAATAAATAAGGTTGGGTAAGCTTGGGCGGGATGTTGGTATAAGAAACTGTAATATGAAAACTAATAGGATATAAGTGATGTTAGTTACAAAGTGAGACTAGTGTTATCTGAGTATCTGTATCTGGAGATTGGCCGTTTTGATGTGCCATTTTGAGTCTGTGATATTAAGAGATGATAAATGAAGGAGTGAGATGTGAATGGGTGAGAGATAAAGGGGTGAGAGATTAAGGGGTGAGCGATGAAGGGGTGAGAGATGAAGGGGTGAGAGATAAAGGGGTGAGAGATTAAGGGGTGAGCGATGAAGGGGTGAGAGATGAAGGGGGTGAGCGATGAAGGGATGAGATATGAAGGGGTGAGAGATGTAGGGGTGAGATATGAAAGGGTGAGAGATAAAGGGGTGATAAATAAAGGGGTGAGAGATAAAGGGTGAGAGATAAAGGGGTGAGAAATAAAGGGGTGAGAGATAAAGGGTGAGAGATAAAGGGGTGAGAGATAAATGGGTGAGAGATGAAGGGGTGAGGGATAAAGGGGGTGAGGGATAAAGGGGTGAGAGATAAAGGGTGAGAGATAAAGGGTGAGAGATAAAGGGGTGAGAAATAAAGGGTGAGAGATAAAGGGGTGAGAGATAAAGGGGTGAGAAATAAAGGGGTGAGAGATAAAGGGTGAGAGATAAAGGGGTGAGAGATAAAGGGGTGAGAGATAAAGGGGTGAGGGATAAAGGGGTGAGGGATAAAGGGTGAGAGATGAAGGGGTGAGAGATGAAGGGGTGAGGGATAAAGGGGTGAGGGATAAAGGGGTGAGGGATAAAGGGTGTGAGGGATAATGAACTCTTAAACAATATTATTAGTAGTAGAAGTAGTAGTAGTAGTAGTAGTAAGTAGTAGTAGTTGTTGAAGTAGTAGTAGAAGTAGAAATAGAGAGAGAGAGAGAGAGAGAGAGAGAGAGAGAAGAGAGAGAGAGAGAGAGAGAGAGAGAGAGGAGAGAGAGAGAGAGAGAGAACAATAAGAGTGTGAAAATGTTTGGAGCTGAAAGAGAGAATAGAGTGGGTGGAGATCTAAGGGGAGGGAAGTTTATCAATTAAATCCGATGTCACATGAACGACTTAAACAAAGCGAATCTCGCCAACTAACCATACATCTTTGCATGGTAATGCACTAATAATTCCATACAATTATCATAATTACACATATGCACAGTTTTTATAAACATTAAAGAGTCACAATCAAATTCGGTTTATGTAGAATTTTGTATTGTTATTGTTGTAGTAATGATATATTTGGTTACTATTATAATGTATATTTTCTTTGTGAAGGCCTGTTTGGATGAAACTTTCAGTATAGGGTATATGGTGTATACCTCTCTCTCTCTCTCTCTCTCTCTATATATATATATATATATATATATATATATATATATATATATATATATATATACTGTATATATATATATATGTATATACAGTATATATATATATAAAACATCATAACACAATCGAAGAATATATGCCATGTCATCTCAATTATATATATATATATATATATATATATATCTGACAGGGCTAAGATTCGAACCATACAGGCAGGAGGTCCAGTCACCTACACCACCACGAGAGTTAAAAGAAGGAATTTGATACTGATGGGGGGACAGACTGTCTTATAATCGAAATCTGGCTGCCCTAAGCATGACAAGTTGTTTATTGGCTGACAAATATAGCTGACATGGCTAAGATTCGAACCATACAATAAACAACTTGTCATGCTTAGGGCAGCCGGATTTCGATTAAGGGGAGGTTTCCACTTGAGGGATTTTTTGTCGAACTTCCTTCTCCCTCACGTTTAGCCCCATTGCTTTTGAGATTTTAAGACGTTTGACCCATTAGTTTGGCGATTTTAATAACTTTCGACCCATTTCTGTCAATTTTAAGACCTTGCGTGCCATTAAGGTGTCAATTTTTTCCTGGCGAGCGATAGCGAGCCTGTAATTTAAGAGCAACCGGCCTCCGGCCGAGACATTTTTCTACCGAAAAATGTACAAATTTATCTTGAAAGGGGGTCTAGGGGGTGTAATTTTAAGCTTGATGAAAACGTAGGGAACAAACTAAATACCTCCCCTTAAAAGACAGTCTGTGCCCCATCAGAGTCGAGTTGTGAAGGAATACAGGTAGAAGTATCAAATTCCTTCTTTTAACTCTCGTGGTGGTGTAGGTACAAAGGAGTACAAAGGAAATCAAGCAACAACAGATCTAGTGACCCTTCTAGGTTGCTTGTCCTCCAAAACACTGAGGATCAAGTGTCCAAACAGTGGTTTAAGTGGGTAAGGGAACATTGGAAAGGGAATTACTGCCCTGGAACTAATGTCCGTGGCAGGATTAGGAAGTTAGTAGAGGACAGATGGGTTAGTAACTGAGGGTGGGATAAAATAAAGTTATTCATTTACAAACGCAGTCAGTCGCGGGTTTGATGCGAGATATTTGTCTAGACGGAGTTTAAATGAATCTACGGTGATGCAGTCTATAACGTTTCGGGGAAGCCCATTCCACAAGTTGACAACTCGATTGAAGAAGAAATTCTTAGATTCGTGCGAGTTAAAGATTTACCAATAATTTTGCAACCGTTTCCCCGCGTGTAATTAGATTGGTCGATAGTGAAGTACTTACTACAGTTCATATTGTCGATGCCTTTGATGATTTTGAACACTTTAATTAAGTCACCTCCTAATCTGCGCTGGGTTATAGGAAATAGATTTAATTCTCTAAGACGCTCTTCGTATGGTTTGTTCTTTAGGCTAGGTATCATTTTGGTAACTCTACGTTGAACTCGTTCTAGCTTGTTTATATTTTTTTGGTAATAAGGGCACCAGGATTGAACGTAGTATTCCAAAAGAGGGCGGACTAAGGAATTTTAAAGGGTTTGGATAACTTTTTGGATTTATGCTCAAATGACCTGCCTATAAAGCCAATTATTTTGTTTGCCTTCTTAACAACTTCTGAACATTGTTGACTCGGTTTTAGGTTACTCGATATTGTTACTCCCAGATCGGTTTCTCTGTTTACATTCTTAAGCTGAGTGTCATTCGTCGAATAGTTTGCTTTCTCATTTAGGTATCCGATATGTAGTACTTTACATTTATCCGCATTGAAACTCATTTGCCAAATTTGGGCCCAACATGATAATTTATCTAGATTGTGTTGCATATCGTCAACTTGTTCTTTTGAGAGTACGCTATTTGCAATTTTTGTATCGTCAGCAAATTTTGAGATTTTGAGACCCTCATCTATGTCGTTGATGTAAATTAGAAAGATAATTGGTCCTAGTACCGACCTAGGTGACTGGACCTCCTGCCTGTATGGTTCGAATCTTAGCCCTGTCAGCTATATTTGTCATCCAATAAATAAATAAATATCTATATATCTATATATATATATATATATATATATATATATATATATATATTGAGATGCCATGGCATATATTCTTCGAGTTTGTTATGATTTATTTTTTATTCTTTCATTTAAAGAATATATTGGATATACTGTACAGTCATCAACAAAAATAGACTCGAGTTATCTTGAGCTAACCATAGAGTACAGTAGAGGCAACAAAAGAAGGGTTCAACACCTCAGGCATGGGCCACGACCTGATGTGTCTTGATACATAATCATATATTTAGACACCTCAACCCAAGATCCAGGCCGAAAATTACGCTGGAAATCGAGGTACTCTTTTGTTGGCTCTCTTACAATGAACTTCTTCCTGTTTTTATATTTATTTATTTTTTTAATTTATTTTGTTATATTATTTTCTGTATTAATAATATCTTAGTTATCATCATTAATATTTTATGTTATTATTGTGTATATGTTATGAGTAATGGTCCTATGCAATGGTCCTATTTGAGCATTAATACTTTACAAAAGGGTAGTGACTTTAATAGGTAGTGGATTTAGCATTGTCAGAACCGAAGTATATATAAATAAGCTAAATCTACAGCAGCATTTGTTTTCATTTTATTTCGTCATACATATAAAAGGTAAAACGTAGTGCATAGGTACAGACATGGACAGGAATGTTTCGAACTTATATTTTGGAAGTGCAATTATGACACACTAGCGAACTATTTTGATAAACTGCTAGAACAACCAATATCAAATTAATAGGATTCATTAGATAGTGTTCACCGTGTTGGTTTTATCATTAGGCGATGTCCAAATATTCATGACCACGACTGTGCCAAAGGGAGAGAGAGAGGGTTATTTTAAAGCAAATATTTAAAATGGCACACTAGCATTAATGAAGGTAATATTATAGTATATTTTGGGTATTTTATATAATGGCTTAAAAAGTTGAAGAAAATAGGGGAGGGAATGTGTTGAAAGGCGGGTGCCCCTACTCACCATAAGGGAGGAGGTATACACTGAGAAAGCTCTGATGAACATTGATTACTGTAATAGTGATAGTAAAGTGAGAGAGATGCAACACTACGACGTATAGACAAACATTGTAGGTGATTAGTAAGAGGAGGTGAATTGATGAGACGAAATGCTTTTGGCTATACCATTTCAAGAAGACCGGTATGGGTAAAACCTCCTCACACATGCGAACAATACTCGATACATGGGCGTAATGTGCCCCTGTACAGAGCAAGAGGCTGTGCGATGGTGAGGAACCCACGGGGGTGGATGAGCACCGTGTTAAATCATCATAACTGTTTATGCATTTCCATATTCAAATATTGTAATGCTTTGATTTAGAAATACAATTTTATAATATAATTTATTATTTTCTAGTATGGAAAACATTGAATTGAAGTATAGTGTATTGCTATATGTAATACAAAATGATGATATATATTAAAACAATATTTAGACATTACTGATGAAGTTGTGAAACCCTTCAGTGGTCTACGTTCATAATACACGACGAATTACTAGTAGCAGCAGTGGAGTAGAGAACACAATTATTATCTCTTCTTAAGAGGCTAGTGGCCGTTTTTTTTATTCATATTGTTTGTGTTTTTAGTTTCCTCGCTAGACCTCCATCAAGCTTAAAAAAATACCCCCACACACCCCTTCAAGATAAATTTGTACATTTTTTGATAGAAAAATGTCCGGTTCCTCTTAAAATTACAGGCTCGCTATCGCTCCCTAGGAAAAGCTCGACACCTAAATGGTACGAAAGGTCTTGAAATTCACAACGAAATTGGGCGAAAGGTCTTAAAATCGTCAAACTAATGAAAGGAAGTTCTTCAAATCTCAAAACTAATATGCTAAACATGAAGGAGAAGGAGGTCTAGAAAAAGCGAGTAGTACCCCCTTAAACAAGCATACCACTCCATCCATAACAATGAATGTAAACCACCATGGTGCTAAGGCTTCTGAAATCATTATGGCTGAGTGTTATTAATCCTTTCATCCCCGTGCAATAAATCTATCCAAACTGCAACACAAATCTGTCGAGCATCTTTCTCTCTCTTGTACCCCAATTCTAACACAGTCCTTTGTAACATTTACGTACGCCAGCGTCCTGCCATTCTCCCTCTGCTTTTCTATCCTCTCTTTCCCATTGCCGGTTCCCTCCCTGCCCCCCCTCCACGCCCCTTGCTATTCAGCGGCAGGGCGGGGGGGAGGGGGAGATGGTCTGGGAGGGAGGGGGGCTGGCGCTGGTGCCCTTGTCATCTCCCCTCAGTGGGCGTGTCGCAGCCTGGGACCCACCGCTCTCCCCTGGATACTGTCCCTTCATACACTACCACCAGTTTCACGTTTACGTCTCTTACATCTGCTCATAATATGCTGTACTCATTATATGATACCGTTTTATTCATCAGGCATGAACTGTTTTTATTGTGAATTATCATTATCATCTGGAAATGTTTCAATTTTTGTCAAATTAATTATTGCATTTACAAATCTGGGTAGGGTAGGGTGATGGGACAAAACTGAGTGGTGGGAAGTTAAGGACGAGCGTTAGGGCGGGGAGAGGGCGGGCAGGGAGGCGGGCGAGGGGTGGGGAGGGGTGGGGACGTGCCAATGCCTGACATATGCCTTGTTTGTAGCATGGATCATCATGTTTCAAATATCATCGTTCCCCACGTGCACACAATATCTCTACTTCATCCATAGACTGCTTACAAATATTAAGAACATCTTGCATAGTGTAAAGTCTGGAAATATAGCAATAGCAACTTGTGTAGTACTATATAAAACAGGAGATCTAGGAACAGAAAGGAAGCTAAAATAAGAACCGTGTGTCCTGAGTAATGTTGCTCAAGTTGCTGAGTCCCATCCGCCACACAAGCGTTACCATCTCCCTCTCTCACTTTTATCCTCCATTTACATAATGCACTAACGTACACAGATTGCATGACAGTCTCGTTACGCAAGCAGTTATTGGCTAGAAATGCGTACAGACCAGGATTATGGGTACCCGAGTGCATGCTTCATACTCACTCAGCGTAGAAATGGTATTCTAGCGTAGGGTAAGACCAGAGCGTTGGTTACCCTGCTGCCACAGTCCACCTCTCCCCCTCACATCATGGGCACAACAAAAACCTATTGTGTTATTTGTGTGGGCCATGTTTTATAAACGGTAACATTTTGGGTCCCACCGGGTTCTGACATCGATGTTGGTCCCGTCATTGGTGGTTAAATAGTCAGCCTGGGATTACCGGAAGGGGCCGTGACCATATTGAGTCTTTGGCGGCCTTATTGTTGGTGATGGGGCAGCAGACTCCAACCACACCTACTGTATGTCCTACACTCCAACACCACCACTCCAACCCTTACTAATACTCTAATAATAATAAATTATGCGATAAATGTGTTATAGATCACTGTTTAATGGTGCTATATACAGTATATGTATCGTAAATTTGGTTGTATTACTAATTTAGATCCCAGTACTAAAGCTGCCTGGCTCTTTAATATTAATAAACAACACTTATGTACAGCACATTACTCTACCTTCTTCTTCTTCTTCTTCTTCTTCTTCTTCTTTTTCTGGAGTTGCTGTCCCCTCTCAAAGCCAGCTCACCTATGCACCGGTGACTTCTCCAGAAACAGCTAGAGCTAGATTTAAGAATTAGTTTAGAAATTATGTAGTCGTAGAAAGGATAGTTAAAGACAAAGAATTGAAGTATATAGCTTAAGCAGAACTCTCCTCTCCTTATTTTACCCCCTCCTTCAGGCAGATATTAATGATAAAATATGAAGGAAGAAAGTGTATACATATCTTGACGTTATACAATGTGCTATATTAAACCAGTCACCAAATACTATCCTAAATTATCTAGTAAGAGTGTGAGATATTGGAGAGACATACAAGAAAACAGGCGTAATGAAAGTTGCCAATGAAAATATGTTCTTTCAATCTGCTATTAGCGACATCGATAATGACTCTTTATTTATATATATATATTTGTTCATGAATTCCCTTTCCCTGGACTCCTTCATTCCTCGTTACCATGGCCATTATCCTCATATACTTAACTTATTCTTCACTACAACAATATTCATGGTCTCATTCCTACACTATTTTTCACATCCGTATGAGAATACTATATTGCAAATGAGTGTACTAAAATAGTTTCTAAGCACATGGATGGTAATTAAACATTAGTAATATACTAAACTTGAATAAATTATAATCATATATATATATACCGGTATATATATATATATATATATATATATATATATATATACAGTATATGCTGTATATACCGTTCCGGTATACAGTATATATCCCGAAGCATGTCTTGCGTGTCATGTTTTTTATATATACCTATATTGTTCAATCTTATTTATCAATTTGGTACGACATTTTGATTAATATTTTGAATTTATGCTTTGTTCTTCAACTTATGCTCCGCATCCGTTTTGCTACACTTTATTGTACTATTTCCCAGCGACATCCCCAATACTTATGTAACTGTCACACAAGCTCTGTTACTCCCCAATACTTATGTAACTGTCACACAAGCTCTGTTACTCGCCAATACTTATGTAACTGTCACACAAGCTCTGTTACTACCCAATACTTATGTAACTGTCACACAAGCTCTGTTACTCGCCAATACTTATGTAACTGTCACACAAGCTCTGTTACTCCCCAATACTTATGTAACTGTCACACAAGCTCTGTTACTCGCCAATACTTATGTAACTGTCACACAAGCTCTGTTACTACCCAATACTTATGTAACTGTCACACAAGCTCTGTTACTCGCCAATACTTATGTAACTGTCACACAAGCTCTGTTACTCCCCAATACTTATGTAACTGTCACACAAGCTCTGTTACTCGCCAATACTTATGTAACTGTCACACAAGCTCTGTTACTCGCCAATACTTATGTAACTGTCACACAAGCTCTGTTACTACCCAATACTTATGTAACTGTCACACAAGCTCTGTTACTACCCAATACTTATGTAACTGTCACACAAGCTCTGTTACTACCCAATACTTATGTAACTGTCACACAAGCTCTGTTACTACCCAATACTTATGTAACTGTCACACAAGCTCTGTTACTCCCCAATACTTATGTAACTGTCACACAAGCTCTGTTACTCGCCAATACTTATGTAACTGTCACACAAGCTCTGTTACTACCCAATACTTATGTAACTGTCACACAAGCTCTGTTACTCCCCAATACTTATGTAACTGTCACACAAGCTCTGTTACTCGCCAATACTTATGTAACTGTCACACAAGCTCTGTTACTCGCCAATACTTATGTAACTGTCACACAAGCTCTGTTACTACCCAATACTTATGTAACTGTCACACAAGCTCTGTTACTACCCAATACTTATGTAACTGTCACACAAGCTCTGTTACTCGCCAATACTTATGTAACTGTCACACAAGCTCTGTTACTCGCCAATACTTATGTAACTGTCACACAAGCTCTGTTACTACCCAATACTTATGTAACTGTCACACAAGCTCTGTTACTCCCCAATACTTATGTAACTGTCACACAAGCTCTGTTACTCCCCAATACTTATGTAACTGTCACACAAGCTCTGTTACTCCCCAATACTTATGTAACTGTCACACAAGCTCTGTTACTACCCAATACTTATGTAACTGTCACACAAGCTCTGTTACTACCCAATACTTATGTAACTGTCACACAAGCTCTGTTACTCGGCAATTTGTATAGGAGTTTTAATTTTTGCTAAGAATTTGCAGATGATTTTGATATGTATGTGTGTGTTGTCCTAAAGGGCTTACATACTTTAGCCGAACAAACCCCCTATCCGATTCCGTGGATCTGATACGATTCACTCTCTTAAAGTAGTATAACACATTGACTGTCAGTTTACGGATAATTATTGTGGCTGTCATAATGTGTGTCAGCTTTGAAGTTTTGTTGAAAGTTCGCCTCTCGCCTCACCTCTTCCGTGAGTCACCTTGGAGATCATTATCCCTAATTAACTCGTATGCTAATCGTATATAATATACTTTGATATAATTTATCTTTAATCAATGATGATCAATTTACAATTATATTAAATAGGAGTAACTTATCGCTGACTGAAGTCCATACAAACTTAATCTAAGATTATTGAACATTATGAGGTTAACTAAGCCAACTTGACTTTAACAAGGGAAACTAAAATATTTTATGTTATTTCAAGTTGTTTGGTGTTAAATAACTAAAAACATGTTGTCTATCAAGTTTGACGGAGGCAATATGAAAAAAATAGACTGACAGACTATCTACAATTCTACAGTATTGAGGTTTATAAAGGCTTACTGCAATTAAGGGAGCTCACCTCGCCTTTTTTCTATTTATCTCCCTTCTCTTTGGCTTGTATCCGTTCGGCCCCATTCAGCCTACTGTTATAAGACGTTTACCCCCATCCAGGTGTCAATATTTTCCTGGCGAGCTGTAGCGAGCCAGCATATAAATATTTTTGTTTTGATAGCAAGCTAAATTTGTAAATATTTCGATAGAAAAATGTCTCCGGCGAAGCAGGATTTCTTCATACAATGCTGGCTCGCTATCGCTCGCCAGGAAGAAGTAGACACCTGGATGGGGATAAACGTCTTAAAAAAGTTGGCTGAATGGGGCCAAATGGATACAAGCCAAAGAGAGAGGGAGAGCAAGAGAAAAAAAGCGAGGTAGGCTCCCTTAAGATCAATAATGTTATGCATCGTGTTGGGATGTAATGTTACTTTAAGGGGCGAGGGTTTATTTATTGGGCAATTATATTATTTATTTATTATTATTTTAAATTCCTCCCTAGACCTCTATCACACTTAAAACAAAATCCCTAAGATCCCCTTTCTAGATATATTGGTACATTTGTTGGTAACAAATGTACCATAATACAGGCTCGCTGTCGTTCGCCAAGAACAAATCGAAAACTAAATGACACGAAGAGTGTTATAATTTACAAAGAAATGGGGGCGAAAGGTCTTAAAATTGCCAAACTAATGGGCTGAACGTCTTATTATCTGAAAATTAATGGGACTAAACATGAGGAAGAAGGAGGTCCAGAAAAGAAACTGCCTACCCCTTAAAGAAGGCTAATTGAGATTAAGTGAATAATTACCATAATTAATGCCATTTGTATTATTATCCAAATTAAGTCATTATACCTTATTGTAGGTAATCAACAAATTATGAAATAAAATATAACATTTAATTGAGGCATTAGATTATTCAAAGCTATATGAAATTAGGCAAGATAAATTAAAAAAAAATATAGGTAATAAATAAAATTATGAAAGAGAGAGAGCGAGAGAGAGATTGAGTGACTCACGGATACATACATACATACGGTATACAGTATATATTCAAACATTATTATATTCTATACATTATAATTCTATATTATACATAGAATTATATACAAAATACATAGAGTAAATCTGATTTTGGACATCCAGTGACCTACATTAATCACAATGTTGGGTATGAGATGAAAAAAGTGTGAGCGAGTGTCCAGGGAAAGTGTGAGCGAGTGTCCAGGGAAAGTGTGAGCGAGTGTCCAGAGAAAGTGTGAGCGAGTGTCCAGGGAAAGTGTGAGCGAGTGTCCAGGGAAAGTGTGAGCGAGTGTCCAGGGAAAGTGTGAGCGAGTGTCCAGGGAAAGTGTGAGCGAGTGTCCAGGGAAAGTGTGAGCGAGTGTCCAGGGAAAGTGTGAGCGAGTGTCCAGGGAAAGTGTGAGCGAGTGTCCAGGGAAAGTGTGAGCGAGTGTCCAGGGAAAGAAAAAAAGTGTAATACTTTGGGCAGCATAGGAAACCCGGAAGGGGCGTGAGTGTCGTCTTCCTCTGTCATAATGTCATACCAACCAATGACACCACCAACTGACACTATATTAGACACCATATGCCGCAATGTAGCATCTCTTTCACTCTTCTATCCCTTCTACAACAATCAGTGTTTTTCAGAGCTCTCTCAGTGCATACCCCCTCCCTTGCAGAGAGTGCGAGGTAAACACAGTCTCACTCCTATTCAGTCCAGCTCTCCAACCCAAGAATCTTTCCTTCATCCTATGACTTGGACTGCTTTAAGCTTTGTGTGTCCAAACATTATGACCCCAATATCCCTCGAACTTGGCTCTGTCACTAGTTTGGCTTTGGGGGAGACACTCATTACAGGCAACTTGCCTTTTGTCTCCTTCATACATATTGGAAAAAAAACCCCAAAAAAACAGTTGAGATGAGAATTTGTTGACATACTGTAGTGTTATTATTTTGGTTGGAATCATGTGGCGTTGTGTTGGGAGTAAGAGAGGTGTATGTATAGGGAAGGAGCTCGTGACTCATACGTCTTTGTTGATATGGAGCATGCAGCCGCGGTCTAGGACCACATGTACCTCTGTCCATATCTCTCGCCTCTATTAATAGAGCAGAGATGCTGTAGGCCATTTATAATGGTATAGAATGGCCCCCTCTTTATAAAAAGCCCCAGCTTTGGTGTGGATGCTTGTACAGAACTCCTGTAGGTGTAGATAATAAAGGTTGAATGTGGTGTATATTTGTCATCCACTGCTTGGTGAGGTTGTCAGTAGTATTTTCAATGAGCCGCAAAAGGTGCCATATAGGTGTCTTGCCCTCTTCAGTCAAGTAAAATCATACAAGTAGTTCAGGAGGACGTATATAATCCAATCCTTTTAATTGGAGTCCGATTTGCGCGAGATCTGGTAAGGGTGAGTGCGCGATGTAGTGACAGATAATGGTATTGGCTGGCTGATACTGTATACAACTGGTGGGTCCAGGATCTCACCACATGCGAAAGGAAAGGTTGCATTTCATCCTAGAATATCCAGCATCATGTTCAGTGGACCCGAGTGTGTTGAGTTTCCTGCTCGACTTGCATGGGCGATTTGTTGAGCCAAAGGTGGAGGTAAAGTACTTTGAAGTGCGGTCGGTCGTGCTAATAATTCATTCCCCAGCTGTCATTACGTTTGGCTTGCTCTGTGCTGTATTAATGTCTGTCAGATGTTGAATAGGGTGGGTAGGTGTAGGAACATGTTTGTATATTTCACTCGATGTGAAGAAATGAAGCTGATAACAATTATTGATCAAAACATACTTGGTGACGAGACATCACTTATTAGCGCGATTGTACCTGAGCAATTTTTGATGGAAAAAATGGAGGTGGTGGAGGTTGAAATGTAGATCTGGTAGCTGTGAGGGCTAGAGGTACAGGTGGAATTGACAGCTTCAGGATCACTTGCAGGAGCTCTGATTGTGCAATATTGGGTGTGGTTAGCCTGTTCTGTTTGTCAGATTGCAGGTCCGAGTGCCTATTGTTCTGCAATATAATTCTTTGCTCCTCTATTTGTCATTTGCTATGGTTACGTTCACATTACCCTTTACCCCTATGCAAATATTGAAAAGGGTGAAAGGCTTTGGCGAATTCTCTCCAGATTTGCCCCGGTAATTGAGACCCATAGTTGGTGTTCAGGGTTCTGAGCAAAGACATTGCAGAGAAAGGTCTTGCCAAGGCAACTGCAGCTGCCGAATTCACCTTAATCAAGGGGGGATGAGGGTATTTATTTGCATTTTTATTGATCTTTCTATTATTTTCTTAGTTTCCTCCCTAGACCTCCATCAAACCTTTAAAACAGACCCCCTAGACCCCCCTCAGGATAAATATGTAGATTTCTCGGCCGGGACGGTTCTTCATAAAAATGTAGGCTTGCTATCGCTCGCTAGGAAAAAATCGACACCTAAATGGTACGAAAGGTCCTAATATTGACAACGAAATGGGGTGAAAGGTCTTAAATTCGCCAAACTAATGGAACAAACGTCTTAAAATATGAAAACTAATGGGTCTAAACGTGAGGGAGAAGGGGGGCCAGGAAAATAGCCCATTTCCCCTTAATTGAGCTATTGTGAAGTCCTGGAAAGTCCATTCACGTTTATGTGAATGTTTGGGTCTGGATGCTATGTTGCACACAAATGACTTCAGAGTACATCATTCTGAAGGAATTTGAAATGTTGGGTGCAAAGGGCCTGGCGCGGTTTCGAACATTGGTCAGTAGCCTCAGTAGGTCTATCAGACTCTCGCACTAACCAATGTACTGCCACGGACGTACACTCGACCATAAAACAATCTTTACACTAACGCTCTAAACATTCTGGAAGTGGGTCGAAATCTTATGATAATACCTCACAGACGTATATTTTACCCGATGCATTCCGTTCACACAAGATTATTTACAGCTCACCAGTGTAAAGATTGTGTTTTGGTCGAGTGTACAATGGAATAGCAACCTTAGTTCTCCTTGAAAGAACCAGGTGATAGTCTCGTGGTAGCTGATCACGTGGTGGGTTTATTAGACTCTCTACCAACGACTACTTTACGTTATTCCAGACGTCAACTCGGGTAGTTTGGTGGTTGCTGGATGTTTGCGGGTACAGGGTATTACAGAATTCAATGAGTAATGAGATGTCTTCACAGTCCGGGGTTATTGTAGTGTTTGATGCCTATTCACCTTAAAGCCCACCAAAACGCCGTAAATATACAACCTTAAGCCGGTATCACACGAGAGCTTTTATAGTCAACATTCGATGATCAACATTTTTCTGGCAACATTTCTGGAATATTTTGCAACGGTATCGGAAACTAGACTAATGATCGATGAATATAGGCAACCGAAATATTTTAAATGCTGACCACATAAGCTGCCAGACCAGTGTTGCGGATAAATGTTGAGTGAAAAAGCGCTCGTGTGATACAGGCTTTATGCTTTGATACTCTCATACCTGGTAACAAACAAGGATTCCATGAACCACTACAACCTCACTGACCCTTAGGTGCCCTTATCATGTTAGCTTTTACGTCTTACTTTAATGTTGCTTTCCTTACTTAGTTGTTGGATGTAATCAAAGTCATCTACGAGATTGGTTGGGTACGAGGGGGGATCTGCCGGGTGTGGGCCAATCGGCGCTCTGCAGACCCCCCGTAATCTTGTGTTGATCTCTGACCGTTTTGGTGAGGTCAGTCCTCAAGGTATTAGTGAGTTGGGTCTATAATTAGGCCTTGTAATTTGGGGTTGGGTGTGACATGGGATCTGCCTTGTGTGGGCCGATTAGCTTTCTGCAGACTCCAATTTTCTTACGTTCTTATGTTATCTATCATCATGACGGATAGAGAAACATAAACACAAATATGCATATCAAATAGCAATTACAGTATGTCTTTGTTTTATTGCGCCCATTTCCAAATTGTAACCTATTCTGTTACTCTCATAATTATCGACCATCAGGTCATCTAAATTATGTGGCCGTCTTTATATATCACCAGAAAAAGCTGGCCGTTAAGGGGGTACTACTCGCTTTTTCTGGACCCCCCTCTTCCTCATGTTTAGCATATTTGCTTTGAGGGTTTAAGACGTTCGATTTGGTAGTTTGGCGATTTTGAGACCTTTCGCCTCATTTGTTGTCAATATTAAAACCTTTCGCGCCCTTTAGGTGTTAACTGTTTCCTGGCGAGCAATAGCGAGCCTCTAATTTTTAGAAGGAACCGGGAAATTTTTGTACCGAAAAATGTACACATTTATCTTGAAAGGGTGTCCAAGGGGTGTTTTTCTCAGCTTGATGGAGGTCTAGCGAGGAAACTCAAAAATATAATAATAAATAAATATATAAACCAAAAACCAAGCACTACCCCCTGGACAGCCTCAATATCTGCCTAGCAATTAGAACCCCATCAAGGATTTTTAATTAACGTTCAATTGGAGATGAACTGTAACCGGTATATTCCTGTAATCCAGTGAACGGTTAACAAGAACGTGTTTGGCTACTCGTTCCCAAAACCACCTCTTATGTTTGTGTTTTGCACTGTAAGAGCTGTTTTTAGTATATATATATATATATATATATATATACTGTATATATATATATATATATATATATATATATATATATATATATATTATGTTCCTTCCAACAACCAACCATACTCCTAAAATCGATTAATGACATTTACAAACACATGTATACCTGTATATATATATATATATATATATATATATATATATGTACCTGTATATATATATATATATATATATATATATATATATATATATATATATATATATATCACCTCGACCAGGATACGAACGTAAAGCATCATAGTTGACGTTTCAGCTACGTATCCACTACACTAGGCCGAGGAACTCAAGCATGAAGGAATATGGTATTTTACTTAAGGGTATTAATATGTTTAGAAGCATGGTTGATAGGATGTCTTGGTTTAATCCTACGATCGTGGGTTTGATTCCCAGCTAGGGAGATATACATTTGTATGTGGAAGGTGAGAAATTCGGAATGAATGCTAAAAGTGTAATGTATCAAGGGATATTTGTACCAACAATTTGGGAAACCTTACGTACTCTGTAATATGGGTCTACAATCCATGATGGGTTGGAATAGTATCCTAAGGTGAGATATATCCAAATTCATTAATAAATAATGGTTTTAATGTTTTATGAGGTCATAGGATAGCTCTTAATCATAGAATCGTGGGTTTGATTCCCGACTAGGGGCTAACACATATACCATAGAGTACCGTACATAGATTACATAGAACCCACAACGCATGACTAAACCACAAATACTCTCTTAACCCTTCGAGTACCAGCGACACGTGGTATATTTTATTCTAGCTGTATTTAGAAGATTGTGTGCAGTTTAAGAAGAATCTGTGTGGTAGTAAAGAGGGTTGGTTTAGATAGTTTGAAGCCTTATTATTGCTAGAGGATCTCCCTAAGCTGAATAAAATCGTCTAAGCATTGCCAGAATATAATGAATAGTATATCACCGGTACTGAACGGGTTAAACACCTCCCGCCCTTCTCCCCTCACACAAATTATTTCTTCATTTAGTGTTGATGCTCCGAGTGTGACAGCTGTTAAGGCCCCCCCGTGGTGCATTGTGGGGACCTCTGCAGTGTTGACAACTTAGCTACTTCCCGCTAGATTTACAGGTATTTACTTCGATCTAGAGCTATTTACTTCGATCTAGAGCTATTTACTTCGATCTAGAGGCAACATATGGCATGAATTCTATCGATATTCTGGAGATTTGAGCCATATTAGAGCGATGTTCCAGAGGTCGTGGTAATATTCTAGCGATTTGAGTTTGTATATACTATCTAGTGGATTTGCATTGGTAACCCTGGCCCTCTTGACCTCTGCAGGGACCCCTTGACGCGCGGACAATGATCATTCAGACCAAGACAAAGGTTGGGGCCCGGGCTAAATTGGCTGCAAACAAGGCCCGCCCCTTAAGCCTTTGTGGCCTTAAAACGTCAGTGAACGTGAATGGCCCGCGGCACCTGCCCCTACACAACAATAACAACAACAACAACAACAAAATTCCTCAACAACCACAAGTCCACACGTTTTAATCATTATCTCTTATCTCAGAAATGTCAAGCACCTAATAGTAACGTAGCCTACTATACAGTATATTTCAAATGCGGTACAATAATCATATGATTTATACAAATGCTAACAAAGATATAATTTATGATCTTATGGAGACAAAATATCACTATTGCAATATCAAACTTGTTAACTTAGTTGGAGATGAAAAGTATATGCGTTGAAAACTCATTTTAGTTCAAGAGCACTACAAGATATGTATTGCGCTTGGTTCTCAACCGAGAGCAATAATATTCGATTCCCGAAAGTTATGGGAAAGCTGAAGAAAGCTAAAGAAAGTGAATATGTGTGACGTCCACTTTAGGGAGGTAAGCACTGGTAATCTGGATAATATGCATTCGCCTTCGAGTACAGTCGCGCTAATAAGTGATGTCTCGGCACCAAGTATGTTTTGATCAATAATTGGTATCAGCAATATATAAGCTTCATATCGAGCGAAATATACAAACATGTTCCTACACTTACCCACCCTATTCAACATCTGACAGACATTAATGCAGCACAGGGCAAGCCAAACGTAATGACAGCTGGGACATGAATTATTAGGGCGACCATACCAAACTGAGTAATCCACCTACAACAGGGTCCGTTGAGCAAATAGAAGCTGATGTACAGTCGCGCTAATAAATCATGTCCCAGCTGTTGTTGTTGCTGTTCCCCAAGCTGCCTGGCCGAACAGCCCCAAGGCCCCGAGCAAGGCCAAGGCCATAACCGAGCGCCCCCACAGAACCCTCCCTGCCGACCACAATAAAGCCTGGGTGACCGAAGCCACTCCATGGCGGGGAGCTGAGGAGGGTGAGGAAACGCCCGGGAAACCAAAGCCCCACCCAGGGCCCTGTGCCCCTCAGCAATTATGAAGAGAAAGTTGAGGGGCAAAGGAAAAATGTGACGCTTTGGCTTCCAATCTTGGTAGATTGGGAGGTCAATCCACGGAAGAGACGCCGTCACTTGAGATCTAGAAAATATATAAGTAAAAGGAACAGTCAG
>JBAKBP010013862.1:0-61254 GCA_037953745.1 Lithodes maja
CTCCCCAATTTGAACACCCTCCCAAATTCGACCACTCTCCCAAATTCGACCACTTTCCCCAATTCTATTACTCTCCCCAATTCTACCGCTCTCCCCAATTCTACCACTCTCCCCAATTCGACCACTCTCCCCAATTCGACCTGCTACCCAATTCTACCACTCTCCCAAATTTTACCATCTTCCCCAATTCGACCACTCTCCCCAATTCGACCACTCTCCCCAATTCTACCACTCTCCCCAATTCTACCACTCTCCCCAATTCTACCACTCTCCCCAATTTGACCACTCTCCCCAATTCTACCACTCTCCCCAATTTGACCACTCTCCCCAATTCGAACACCCTCCCAAATTCAACCACTCTCCCAAATTCGACCACTTTCTCCAGTTCTATTACTCTCCCCAATTCTACCGCTCCCCAATTCTACCACTCTCCCCAATTCTACCACTCTCCCCAATTCTACCACTCTCCCCAATTCTACCACTCTCCCCAATTCTACCACTCTCCCCAATTCGACCAGTCGCCCAAATTCTACCACTCTCCCCAATTCGACCACTCTCCCCAATTCAACCACTCTACCCAATTCGATCACTCTCCCCAATACAACCACTCTCCCCAATACAACCAATCTCCCCAATTCGACCACTCTCCCCAATTCGACCACTCTCCCCAATTCAACCACTCTCCCCAATTCGACCACTTTCCCCAATTCGACCACTCTCCCCAATTCGACCACTCTCCCCAATTCAACCACTCTCCTCAATTCGACCACTCTCCCCAATTCGACCATTCTCCCAAAATCGACAATTTTCCCCAATTCTACCACTCTCCCCAATTCGAATGCTCACCCCAATTCAACCACTCTCCCCAATTCGACGACTCTCCCAAATTCGACCACTTTCCCCAATTCTATTACTCTCCCCAATTCTACCGCTCTCCCCAATTCTACCACTCTCCCCAACTCTACCACTCTCCCTAATTCGACCACTCTCCCCAATTCGACCTGCTACCCAATTCTACCACTCGCCCAAATTCTACCACTCGCCCCAATTCGACCACTCTCCCCAATTCTACCACTCTACCCAATTCGATCACTCTCCCCAATACAACCACTCTCCCCAATTCGACCACTCTCCCCAATTCGACCACTCTCCCCAATTCGACCACTCTCCCCAATTCAACCACCCTCCTCAATTCGACCACTCTCTCCAATTCTACCACTCTCCCCAATTCGACCATTCTCCCGAAATCGACAATTTTCCCCAATTCTACCACTCTCCCCAATTCGACTGCTCACCCCAATTCAACCACTCTCCCCAATTCGACCATTCTCCCCAATTCGACCATTCTCCACATTCGACCACTCTCCCCAATTCTACCACTCTCCCCAAATCGATCACCCTCCCCAATTCGACCACTCTCCCCAGTTTTACCACTCTCCCCAATTCGACTTATCTCCCCAATTCTACCTCCCCAATTCGACCACTCTCCCCAATTCGATCACTCTCCCATATTCAACCACTCTCCCCAATTCGACCACTATCCTCCAATTCGACCACTCTCCCCCGATTCAACCACTCTCCCCAATTCGACCACTCTCTCCAATCCTAACTTCACCCCCAATTCGACCACTCTCCCCCAATTCGACCGCTCTCCCCCAATTCTACCACTCTCCCCAATTCGACTGCTCTCCCCTATTCAACCAATCTCCCCAATTCGACCACTCTCCCCAATTCTACCATTCTCCCCAATTCGACCACTCGCCCCAATTCTAACATTCTCCCCAATTTGACCGCTCTCCCCAATTCAACCACTATCCAATTCGACCACTATCCCCAGTTCTACCACTCTCCCCAATTCGACCACTCTCCTCAATTCGACCACTCTCCCCAATTCGACCACTCTCCCCAATTCGACCACTCTCCCCAATTCGACCACTCTCCCCAATTTGACCAATCTCCCCAGTTCTACCACTCTCCAAAATTCGACCACTCTCCCCAATTCGACCAATCTCCCCAATTCGATCACTCTCCCCAATTCTAACTTTCTCCCCAATTATCTTGCTTAAAACAGTCGACGTTCGTACTAGATGAAACAAAGAACTAAATATCACGTAAAATAAACACACAAAGAACTAAATATCACGTATATATAAACACACACACACACACACACACATTTACAAGGGTATATAGTCGAGAAAAAGAAGTCTCGATTCTTAGAGCCACAATAACTTTAGTTGGGACGGTATAAACTAAATTCTGCCTGGCATTTCATATTAGAGAAGATTAATGAGGGCGAATATCTTACGAAACTTGGGAACAGTAACTGATTTGAAAAGAATGATTTGGATTAAACTGATTGAAACTATATTGATTATTTGATATTGATTGAGAAAAAACATATTGGAGATGGTTTAAATGACTGATTACAAAAAAAATATTGCCTGAAAATAAAATAAACATTTATTTATTTTGTATTATATATGTATATATTTACTGTATATATATATATATATATATATATATATATATATATATATATATATATATTATTTTTATTTTTTTTTATTTTTTAAGAGGAATGAAGAGCCAGCAAACATAGCTGGATATGGTATGGGAGGGAGAAGAAGAGAAGTAGTGGAGGAGGAGGTGGGGATCAGGAGGTCAGAAGTGTGGGAAGCCATGAAAAGAGTGAAGTTGGGGAAAGCACCAGGAACAGATGGAGTGTGTGGGGAAATGTTGAGGTATGGTGGTGAGATAGTGATAGAATGGGTATGGAAAATGTGCAAACTAGCATGGGAGAAGGGGAGTGCACCCGATGACTGGAAGACTGGCATAATAGTCCCCCTATATAAGGGCAAAGGGGAAAGAGGAGTGTGTGGGAACCACCGAGGAATATGTCTTCTAAGCGTAGTGGGGAAGGTATACAGTAGGGTAGTGATTGAGAGAGTAAGAGTGAGAACGGAGAAATGGATAGGCGATGAGCAGGGAGGTTTTAGGAAGGGAAGAGGATGTGTAGATCAGATTTTTACCCTGAATTGTGTTGTGGAGAAGTATCTGGAGAAGAAACAAAAGGTGTATGTTGCCTTTATGGACTTGGAGAAGGCCTATGACAGAGTGGATAGAGAAGGTTTGTGGAAAGTACTTAGAATATACGGAGTAGAGGGCAAGTTGCTGAAAGCAGTGAAGAGCATGTATGAGGGTGCAAAGGCGGCAGTACGTGTGGAGAGTGAGCAGAGCGAGTTCTTTGACCTGAATGTTGGTTTGAAACAGGGGTGTGTGATGTCCCCGTGGTTGTTTACTGTATATATGGATGGAGTTATGAAAGAAATACTATCAAGAGCAGTGGATGTTGGTGTATCGCTGAAAAGGGAGGGAATTGAGTGGAAGCTACCTATACTGCTGTTTGCGGATGATACAGTTCTGATGAGTGATAATGAATGGGAGTTGCAGGGTCTGGTAAATGAGTTTGGAACTGTGTGCGAAAAACGGAATTTGAAGGTAAATACGGGGAAGAGCAAGGTTATGGTCTTCGAAAGGGGTGAAGTCACAGAGTGTGAGGTGAAGCTGAACGGTCAGGCTATGGAGATCGTCAACTCTTTTAAGTATCTGGGCAGTGTGTTGAGTAAAGATGGGACTATGGATGAAGAGGTGCGGGAGAGGGTACAACAGGGGAAGAGGGTTGTAGGAACGCTTAAAGCAGTAACAAGAAATAGGGTGGTCAGTATGGAAGTGAAGAAGTCCTTGCATGACAGTGTGGTAATCCCGACACTGACTTACGGAAGCGAAGCATGGACGTTGGTTGAGAGACTCAGACCAAGAGTGAGAGCAGTGGAAATGAATTACTTAAGGAGTGCGTGCGGAGTTACATGGAGGGATAGACAGACTAATGAGGAAGTAAGAAGGAGGTGTGGTGTGGAGGTAGATGTGCTGGAAAGTGTGAAAAGGAACAACTTGAGATGGTTCGGCCATATGGAACGTATGGAAAGCGAGAGAATGACTAAGAGGGTGTACGAGAGCGAGGTGGAGGGACAGAGGGGGAGAGGTAGACCGAATATGAGGTGGAAGGATGGAGTGAGGAACTACATGAACGAAGGCGGTGCTGGTTGGGGGGAGGGGCGTCGACTGACTGGGGACAGAGGTGCATGGGGGCGGTTCGTTCGTGGCCACCCCTTCGGGGATCACGGCGTCGGGCGATAGATAGATAGATAGAAGAGTTAACTGATAAGGAGAAATATCGAAACAGATTGACGCGAATTATTTGGAAAAATGGGAAGGGATTAAGTATTTCTAACTAACTAGATACAACACAAAAATCGACACCTAAATGGCACCAAAGGTCTTAACTATTGACAGCAAATGGGGTAAAAAATTCCTAAAATCGACAAACTAATGAGTCAAACGTCCGGGAAACAAAGGATGGAATTGAATTGAGCCAGAGTTGATCTACGAGTATTGAGATAAAAATGAAAGACATTGAGTTAGAATTGACTGAATAACAACGGTAACTATAAATAAGGGGAGGAATAATTTTGTTCTGGACCCTGTTTATCCTAATGTACAGCCCCATTATTTTGTTCTGGACCCTGTTTTTCCTAATGTACAGCCCCATTATTTTGTTCTGGACCCTGTTTATCTTAATGTACAGCCCCATTATTTTGTTCTGGACCCTGTTTATCCTAATGTACAGCCCCATTATTTTGTTCTGGACCCTGTTTATCCTAATGTACAGCCCCATTATTTTGTTCTGGACCCTGTTTATCCTAATGTACAGCCCCATTATTTTGTTCTGGACCCTGTTTATCCTAATGTACAACCCCATTATTTTGTTCTGGACCCTGTTTATCCTAATGTACAGCCCCATTATTTTGTTCTGGACCCTGTTTATCCTAATGTACAGCCCCATTATTTTGTTCTGGACCCTGTTTATCCTAATGTACAGCCCCATTATTTTGTTCTGGACCCTGTTTATCCTAATGTACAGCCCCATTATTTTGTTCTGGACCCTGTTTATCCTAATGTACAGCCCCATTATTTTGTTCTGGACCCTGTTTATCCTAATGTACAGCCCCATTATTTTTTAAAATGTAAGTTGTTCATTCATCCTATTTGTTTGGCATTTTTAAGACTTCTCACCTCATTCCTTTGTGAATTTTAACCCCTTTTATGTCATTTAGGTGTGTACTTTATCCTAGAGCGATAGCTATAGCCTGTAATTTAGTAGGAACCGGCCTTTGACCAGGACATTTTTCTACCGAAAATGTACACATACTGTATATTATGTTTAAGTGTCTTGTATTTTGTTTTATTATTTTATGTATTTATGTATTATTATTATTATTATTATTATAATTATGTGTATTATTAGGGGTTCGTCCCCTACGGGGAACCCCTATTGTAATCATTAAACCTGGAATTTCATCCAAATTCTTCTTACGCGCCGGTTTCGACGCAATAACTCCAGAACCGCTTTTTGGATCGGGATCAAACTTTCACAAGAGGTGCGTTTTTGTATTGGGCAACTTTTGATATGCTAAACATCCGGCATGGTGGCCAAACAGGTCCGTGGCAGCCGATTTCCCGAAAAACTTGACGCTTAAATACCGTCTCTTCCACTCACAGGAAACGACTGGGCTTTGGCATACGCACTCCCCTACTAATGCTCCGCAAATTTTATAGAGAAGGTTTTGCTTTTGCACGTGGGTTTTTTTCCGGCAATCTTGAAAAAACCTCGAATTCCACTTAAAATTCCACATCTTGAAAACTACGCCGATGATCAGAGCCATGCTTGCGTAGTTGGGTGAGGCTCGCGATTCCGAACGTTTTGATACCAAAAAAATATAAATGGGTGGAATAGTTTGGCCGCAGCATTGAAAACTGTCTATTCTTAAATTACTTTAAAACCGAATTCGCTACCCACACAAAGTTTACCGTCTACAGTCTATAGGCTTCCACGCATCCCCCAGTTTTGCTTAATAACATCTCTTTATTATTCAGTCCTATCTTTTGTTTTTTTATTTAACTCTCTCAAAACCGTTCGAGTCCCTACGAATTCCAGCAATTATTTAGCCAACCTACCTATACATACCTACCCTACCAAATAATAATGATAAATTCAAATTTATTTTTGGTGAATGACAGAGTATTGGCTAAGGTTTTTAACAATTCCTCCCTTTGCCAAATGCTTAGTTTAATAACAATGATATGGACCTTTAAAGTTTTGGCAATTGCCCGTGTGACTCGTATTTTAACCCTCCTAAAGTGTTACCACGAAATACCGCTAGATCCTTTCTCAAAAGTCGCTAGCATGTTGCTACATAGCCAAACAATGTTAGGATAATGCTGCAATTTCTAAAGAGTTTTGGTTTGTTTGTTTTGCAAATTTTACAATGTAGTATGACTAGAATGTCTGAAATTTTCAAATTATCCCTAGTAAATGTCTCTAGATATAAAAGAAATGGCTGCTAGATTGAAATAAATAGCTCTACATTTAGCGGTAATATGTAGATTTACAACTGGCACCACTGCAACCACCACCTCCCTCCCAGTATGTCTCCACAAAATACCGCTAGATCCTTTCTCAAAAGTCGCTAGCATGTTGCTACATAGTCAAACAATGTTAGAATAATGCTGCAATTTCTAAAGAGTTTTGGTTTGTTTGTTTTGCAAATTTTACAATGTAATATGACTAGAATGTCTGACATTTTTAAATTATCCCTAGTAAATCTCTCTAGATATGAACAAATGGCTGCTAAATTGAAGTAAATAGCTCTACATCTAGCGGTAATATCTAGCGATACAACTGGCAACACTGCCTAGCCCTTCCTTCCTATCTTCTTCCTCCCTCATATGTATCAACAACCACTCTATTGAACTTTCGGTATTTAGTTTATTCAGCTTAATACTATTTATCCACATAAAATAGAAACCTATCACGATTGTTGTCTAATACAACCATAGATAATGCTATTACATATTATTTGAACATGTCGAATTTAGCAGTCGTGTTTACCTTGAACAGTAATTGACAGTCTGTGACAGAACCGAAAGCTTCTCTTGCCGTGTAGTACTCAAAGAAAGCAGGGGTACTTAAGCCAAGTCAGAGATGCAGAGGTAACTTTCACAATGCATTATAACCCTAGACAGACACCAATATACCACTAAATCAGACAAATATCACTACAAAAAAGATAGGAAAATATTATATTATTGTCCTAGGTATTTGAAATTATGCAAATGAGTAAAATCCATTATGATATAATGATAATGGGATTGATTAGTATCTGGCAACAGTGTTGCACAAAATTTTGTGAACGTATGCGAACTTCGGAGTATTTATCCCATTAATATACACATCTATCACTATTTAAATGTAATACAACCATACACAGTGCTATTACATATTATTTGAACATAATTTAGGATGCTCTTTCCTTTAAACCATTTTCTATATCTATTCACGAAAAATATAGGCCTAGCCTAGGCAGTGCTACCAGTAGGTACGAATTTATCAGTTCGAATTTTGATTGAGAGTGGGATTAGGCCTAGGCCTAGCCTAGGGCTTAACATGGGATACTGTTTGGGGTTTGGGAATAGACTGAGGCTGCTTTAGGCCTAATTAGGTAAAATTAGTCAAATCGAGACAATTGCATAGCCTAGGCCTATTAAGCAAATATCTTACCAATCTACAATAGGCCTAGTCTATTCGCTGTAAGTAGGCAAGAAATCATGACCTAGGCTATAACCTCTGTAACTAAAAAACAACTAGGCCTAGAGTGATCAAGCTAATATGGGACTCCAGGGTGTCAATCCACAAAATATGAATTGTGTTATCATTATGGTTTATTATTTTGTTATCATTATAGCGCGGCGAAGGCGCGAGCTCTAGGGGGGTCCGGGGGCATGCCCCCAGATTTTTTTTTTGAGAATTTAGGTGTCTAAAACAGTATTTCCTGCAATAAAAAAAAACAATCAAGATGGAAAATATGGAGACCAAAATTGTGTCAATTTAGCCTAGCCTACTTTTTTTTTTTTTTTTTTTGGGGGGGGGGGGGGGGGAGTTTCTGTTATCATTATACAAAAAGTTCATTGCGTTATCACTAAAAAAAAATAGCGTCGTTTGACACCCTGAATATGTCGACCATTTGGGAAGAGTCAGTCAAGGAATAGCCTAGATGTGGAAATTTGCAGCCAATTTGCTGTAGCCCTATTTGATATACAGAGGTTAGAGGTCATTGTTGAGGCCCCCCCCTCATGACATATTGTCATCATCTTATATATTGCCAGCAGGGGGCAAATAACCGAAAAAAATCGCCGTCAAAATAGACGCGAACTTAACCACGGCGATCGACACATGTAAACATGGCGGTGGAGCGGCAACGAAAGCTTGCCATCATGTTCCCGTCCATTTTGAATGCCGTTGGATACAATAATATGTTGAGGGGGGCAAATAGGCCTAACCAAACTGCGGCGATCGACCATGTAAACATGACGGCGGCGGTGGACGCTTGCGATCATGTTCCCGTCTATTTTGACTGCCATTGGATACAATAATATGTTGAGGGAAGGGCTTTGCGTCAATTTTTTTGGTTGTTTGCCCCCTACTGGCAATATATATGATGATAACATGTCATGGGGGGGTGAGGGGTGGCTTTCAACATATTATTGTATCGAATGGCATTCAAAATAGACAGGAACATCCCAAGCGTCCAACGCCGACACCGCCGCGGCTGCTGAAGAACAAGGAAATTAGCAATAGGTTTCATTGTGAACTGGAGGAAATTAATAGAAATAAGGAAGCTAGGCCTAGCGATGTAAATAGTCAATGGAATTTCCTTAATAATGACAATTATATGTATAGGTATAAAGTAAAAACAATATATTTTACATAATTTATTGCATATCTTACATATTTAAACAAATATATATTAAAAATAGTTTAACCACACCACTGAGTTCCCCCAAAATACTCTAATAGGGCTGGCCTGAAGAATTAGATCAAGATGGACAACCAATGAACACATGATAGGTAGAGAAGGGCAGGTTAACAACGGCGATCGACAAATGTAAACATGACGACCGTACACTCGGAAACTACATCCATCCCCATTAGCCTAACCTAACAACCTTACCTAACCTATCCTAGTATTATGGGTGGAGGCTGCCGCCCCCTAGACCCAGTACGTTGGATACAAAACTAACCCTCACATAACACCCAGTATATGTCCCTAGTACCCAGTACGTGGGATACCAAGCTAACCCTCACGTAACACCTAGTATTTGGGATGCAATACTAACCCTTACATAACACCTAGTATATGTCCCTATTACCCAGTACGTGGGATACAAAACTAACCTTCACATAGCATATGTCCCTCACTCAGTACACCTTTCACCCTCACTACCGTTCGTGAGTCTTCATACATCTTCATTATCACATGCACCAGCCACTCCTCTACGCCAAATTTTCTCCTAGCCTACTGCACAACTTCTTACTTTCAGTAGAGACGTGATTTTCCGGGCCCGTCACAAGACCACCGTCTCAACCGAGCCGTCGCAAGATCATCACAGGACAGGAAAAACAACACAGGCTTGCTCCAAGCCAGCACACATCTTACAAATATATAGGCTAGGCTATACAACTTGCATTTCATCGAAATAACATTCACCGCCAATTTAATTATCATAAGGATTATATAAATGCAATTCTGATATGGAAAAACAATCGGTAAATAGCATAGAGTCGAAAGATGGAGGGAGTACTTCAGTGAGTTGCTAAATGAAAGGAATGAAGAGCCAGCAAACATAGCTGGATATGGTATGGGAGGGAGAAGAAGAGAAGTAGTGGAGGAGGAGGGGGGGATCAGGAGGTCAGAAGTGTGGGAAGCCATGAAAAGAGTGAAGTTGGGGAAAGCACCAGGAACAGATGGAGTGTGTGGGGAAATGTTGAGGTATGGTGGTGAGATAGTGATAGAATGGGTATGGAAAATGTGCAAACTAGCATGGGAGAAGGGGAGTGCACCCGATGACTGGAAGACTGGCATAATAGTCCCCCTATATAAGGGCAAAGGGGAAAGAGGAGTGTGTGGTAACCACCGAGGAATATGTCTTCTAAGCGTAGTAGGGAAGGTATACAGTAGGGTAGTGATTGAGAGAGTGAGAACGGAGAAATGGATAGGCGACGAGCAGGGAGGCTTTAGGAAGGGAAGAGGATGTGTAGATCAGATTTTTACCCTGAATTGTGTTGTGGAGAAGTATCTGGAGAAGAAACAAAAGGTGTATGTTGCCTTTATGGACTTGGAGAAGGCCTATGACAGAGTGGGTAGAGAAGGTTTGTGGAAAGTACTTAGAATATACGGAGTAGAGGGCAAGTTGCTGAAAGCAGTGAAGAGCATGTATGAGGGTGCAAAGGCGGCAGTACGTGTGGAGAGTGAGCAGAGCGAGTTCTTTGACCTGAATGTTGGTTTGAAACAGGGGTGTGTGATGTCCCCGTGGTTGTTTACTGTATATATGGATGGAGTTATGAAAGAAATACTATCAAGAGCAGTGGATGTTGGTGTATCGCTGAAAAGGGAGGGAATTGAGTGGAAGCTACCTATACTGCTGTTTGCGGATGATACAGTTCTGATGAGTGATAATGAATGGGAGTTGCAGGGTCTAGTAAATGAGTTTGGAACAGTGTGCGAAAAACGGAATTTGAAGGTAAATACGGGGAAGAGCAAGGTTATGGTCTTCGAAAGGGGTGAAGTCACAGAGTGTGAGGTGAAGCTGAACGGTCAGGCTATGGAGATCGTCAACTCTTTTAAGTATCTGGGCAGTGTGTTGAGTAAAGATGGGACTATGGATGAAGAGGTGCGGGAGAGGGTACAACAGGGGAAGAGGGTTGTAGGAACGCTAAAAGCAGTAACAAGAAATAGGGTGGTCAGTATGGAAGTGAAGAAGTCCTTGCATGACAGTGTGGTAATCCCGACACTGACTTACGGAAGCGAAGCATGGACGTTGGTTGAGAGACTCAGACCAAGAGTGAGAGCAGTGGAAATGAATTACTTAAGGAGTGCGTGCGGAATTACATGGAGGGATAGACAGAATAATGAGGAAGTAAGAAGGAGGTGTGGTGTGGAGGTAGATGTGCTGGAAAGTGTGAAAAGGAACAACTTGAGATGGTTCGGCCATATGGAACGTATGGAAAGCGAGAGAATGACTAAGAGGGTGTACGAGAGCGAGGTGGAGGGACAGAGGGGGAGAGGTAGACCGAATATGAGGTGGAAGGATGGAGTGAGGAACTACATGAATGAAGGCGGTGCTGGTTGGGGGGAGGGGCGTCGACTGACTGGGGACAGAGGTGCATGGGGGCGGTTCGTTCGTGGCCACCCCTTCGGGGATCACGGCGTCAGGCAATAGATAGATAGATAGATAAATAGCATAGCCTAGGCCTAGTCAAAGCTGGGGTTTGTTGTTGTTTCGTGGACAAAATTTAACCAAGCGTACTGTCCCACATTAATTTATTATCAACAATTGGATATACGTTACTGTGGGCTCTTATTACTCTACTTCCTAATAATAGGCAAGTAAATTATAACATAATGTTTGGATAAACAAATACTGTATACCGAAATAAATTAGAATGGAGAAACAGTAAGTTGAGTGAGATGTTCACAGCTTGCCGTCAACCCAGCTCCGGAGCTCTCTTGCCGTCGCAAGAGAATATTGGTGTCTCGCTTGCTAAAGGTGGGCTTGCGACGGGACCAGAAAAACAGTTTTTCGGGTAGATCTTGCGACGGTGGTCTTGAGACGGGACCGGAAAAACACCTCTTAGATATCTTTCCTGCAGCTACCGGACTATGAAGTTATCATACCTTCAAAGACTCTCTCACACTCACAGACCTTCATGACTTGGCCAAGCATTTTCAGGCCTCTTATAGCAGTTGCAAGGGGAGCCTAACTCTGAAATCACTAGATAGTCCCTCCAGAACCATAAAAAAAGAGGAGAGGGCTTAATTAACACACTTCCCTGTTGGACTCCGACGCGAACTGAAAACTCATCACTCAGTACCCTCACGTAACACCTAGTATATGTCCCTAGTACCCAGTACTTTGGATACAAAACTAACCTCCACCTAACACCTAGTATATGTCCCTAGTAACCAGTACATGGGATATAAAGCTAACCTTTACCAAATATCTAGTACCGTACTGTATATGTCAATCCATGGTCCTCCTGCTAACGAAGAAGTTCCTGAGGTTGTCGGGGCGTCTCCGTCGACTGCGGGGCATGGGTGCCCTCCCCTGAAATCTACGATGTCCCCGTCCTCCCTGTGAAACCTCTCCACCCTGGGGTCCTTTCCACCCGGATAGGGTGACATAAGCTTCACAGCTTCACTACCCTATATCCTCAACAAGAAGTACTGTATATGTCCCTCACTCAGCTGTACACCTTTCACCCTCACTACCGTTCGTGAGTCCTCGTACATCTTCATTATCACATGCACCAGCCACTCCTCAACGCCAAGTTTTCTCCTAGCCTACTGCACAACTTCTCTGGCCACCTTATCAAAGGCCTTCTCCCGGTCTGCAAACACAACATCAGATCCCTATCTTTTAAGTACATACAGTACATACAGTATCTTTCCCTTATCATACCTTTTAAGACTCTCTCACAGACCTTCATGACTTAGTCAAGCATTTTCAGGACCCTTATAGCAGTTCCCAGGGGAGCCCAACTCTGAAATCACCAGATAGTGCCTCCAGAACCATAAAAAAAAAAAAAGAGGAAAGGGCTTCATTAACACAGAGCCCTGGTGGACTCCGACGCGAACTGAAAACTCATCACTCAGTACCGGTACATCTTTCACCCTCACTGCCGTTTGTGAGTCCTCATACATCTTCATTATCACACAAATACCTTCATGACTTGGATTGTGCCGTGTCCTAGCATGAAACCAAACTGCATATCGTCAATATCATACCTTCAAAGACTTTCTCACAGACCTTCATGACTTGATCAAGTATTTTCAGGCCCCTATAATTTTCCCTATCCGATGAGTCCCCTTTGCTCGTATAGAGTATATAATATACTTTTGTGCCATTCATCAGAGATTACTTCCTCTCTGATGATGAAGTTAATTAGCTCATTGAACACACCTACTCCTTTCTCACCTGAGGCCTTAATCATCTCAGCTAGAATGCCAGAGCATCCTGCAGCTTTTCTGTCCTTCATTAAGTTATTGCACTGCTTACAAAAGCTGGCACAATCACAGGGAGGGGGGAGTATTGGCTTTTCGTTGCTAAGCTTCTCTATTCCATTCAAATTCCATGTTGAATAATCTTTCGTAGTGTATCACAAACTTATTTTACAATGGAAAATAATGCATGAGGAGGGCTGGGTAGGCCTATTAGTATTTTGTGAAATAATTTAAATTAGGTTAGGCTATAGTATACTTCATTAGGTTATTAGGCCTATGAGAAACCAGGCCTAGGCCTAGCTTAATTTTATTTCACTGCTCAACATATTTTTTTTTTTTTTGCTTTTGAGCTCTGCATAGGGCTATATTCAGGTAGGCTTGGGTTTTAGTAAAATTGCATTAGGCTATGCTACATATTTTTACTTCTATTGGAAATCACAGGCCTACAACAATAGTACACATGTTAAAGAATTTAACCTAGCCTACCACAATTTAGCCTAGACTGAAAGAACAAACAAAAATAGGCTAGGCTAATTGCAGCTAAATAATTTAGCCTAGCCTCACCAATTTAGCCTAGACTGAAAAAACAAAACAAAAATAGGCTAATTGCAGTTTTGGTAAGAGTTGTAGTTGTGGGCATACCAAAAGCTTTGTTTATATAGCCTAGTCGCACGCTCACAGTTAGGCCTACATTCGCTTCTAATTTAACTGCTGGGGTAAACTTAGTAAAGCCACCCTCAATCCGCCGGCCGGTAACAAAACAATTTACCCAACGCCTGGCCGTGAGATAAAATAATGGGTTGAAGGGGCTTTATCCCCCTATGACTTATTGTCATCATCATCTATATCACCAGCAGGGGCAAATAACCACAGTCAAATTAGACGCGAATGTAACTGCGAGCGTGCGACTACATAAATAAAGGGGACGATAGACCCGCTAACACAACTCTTAACGCATTTTTTCCTAATGTATTAGATTTTTTTATATTTATGACCTCAACAGTTGAAAGATGACAATTTTATGGTTTATTTTAGGCTATACAAAAACATTTGCTTTGTAACTTAGATACTCATATTTATGCTTATAATTGCAGTACGAGTGGGTTTTTTCTTTTTATATGTAGGCCTAGGCTAAACAAATGTTAGTTTTTGTTTTATAGGTGTGACGCATGTCCAGTGTGAGCATGCTGTACAGAACGCCTAGTCATGCCCCACTCTCGCTAGGATCGTCAGGGCAGGAACTTTGGCTGTAGTCTATGTAGAGTTTCCTAACTTAGTTCATGTGAGCCATTGTACTATAAGTATTATGAATATGTATTTTGTTTTCATCTGAGTCAACGAGTTCTATTTTATATCATTAGTTATAAGTATTGTGTATAAAACTTATTTGTAATGATGAGAGGAGAGAGAGAGATTACGTAATGGGGGTCAGTGGGTGCGCCATGCGGGAGGTGGGCCTAACTCATTAGCACTCCCCCCCTCCCCCCTCCCCTCAGTGCTGGGAAAGCCTTTGTCTATCCCAGATTGAGAGAGAGAAATTACGTAATGATTGTCAGTGGGCGGTCCTTAGTAGTTCACGTTGGGCTCACTAGAGGGCCGAGTATAAAAAGGGAAGTCTAGCCATTTTTAGATCAGAACTCATTAGGCAGAGCGACTTCTCATTTCCCTTGCTAACTATATATATTCTTCTGACTGATGTGAACTTTCTCTACTACCTTTACATTCTTACCTCCTCTTTTCCCTACCCTTTTTAACTTCCATGGTCCCGTTGGTGCAGAGCTAGTCAGCCAACGTATTATCGCTTGAGTTCTCACGAGATATATGCCTATTAGATAGCCTATTTTGGAAGGGTTAACTTAGAATAGGATTGATTTATGTTTGTTGCACTCGTATATGCATTTCCCTGTGTGTTATTATTATTGTTCCTGTTTTCTGCTAGTCTAGGTAATGCTAGACTGGGATAAGGCTACTGGTGTTGTGATTTCCGATGTGTACTAGATTTTGTTGAACCTGTACAATCGCAACGGAGACGTGGGAAGCCTAGGTGGTCTTTCTGACTGTGTACCTTGTGAGTTTAGCACTGTGTTGCGAGTGAGGGCTTTTGCCTCTGCCACCCAACACTGTGCTAACTCGTTTGCTTTGACTTTGAGACGGTCGCCAGGAGAGAACCAGATACTAGCGATCTGGATCTCTCAAGAGAGCACCCCGTCAATTAACGTAATTTGGCCGCACAGCCTTAAGGACTTCGCTAGGCTACGAGCCGCTTGCTCAGCCATTGTTTCCTAGCCTACTACATCCCAGCTAGACTTTACTCGATCAGCAGATACAGAATAGTATTGAAGCTTTCCTTATGTATGATATTGTTTATGCACTATTGATTTCATGTGTTGCACGCTTGGCTACTTTAGTGATTAGTGGCCCACGAGCACAATCCGAGTAGGCTATTGCCGGTGCATTTGCGGAGTACTTCTTTTTAATGTTTGCCATTTACTATTGCATATTCTTATAATTATTCTTATGCCAATTTAAACCTTTAATAATATTTCATTGCCAGTGTTTTGCTTATTGAATTGCTGTTCAAAATCCGATACGTACTTCTTACGAGCATCCGAGAAGCATCTAACTTTTTCAGAAGATTCCTTGCTCGATGCTTAAGGACTATTAATTAACGTAACGTAATAGTGCCGATCCGAAGTAGAGGGTGGAGGACTTCTTAAGTTCTTAGTCAAGGGTGGATTACTTCGGCTTCGGCCAACACTATTCTTTGGTGTTGTTGTTTCTTACTTCTTTGTTTGATTGTTGACCAGACTAGATAATTCCTGTCTCTTTATTAGTCTGTTGTTGAACACTAGTACCGAGTTCTTGTATACCCCGTTATAGCAGATCGAACTCTGGAGGGTATTGGTGTTTTTTGTTCGGCTGGCAGTACTCAGGGTTTGGGATCGTGTGTTTCCGTTGTGGCAGCGAGCCGTACTCGAGTCCTGATTGAGAGCCCTTGTGTACCCGAGTGCCAGGTCGTAACAAATGGCGACCTTGCTTAGGATTTTGTGAACAGTATAAATTTTTGCAGAGTTGTACAACATTTGTTTGTTTGTATTTTAGCGTGCATATTGAAGAATATTTTTTTTTTGTATGGCAATTAGTAAAGCATTTAAGAGACTCCAGTTAATTTAGTAATTAGTGCTTGCATAGGAAGTTTAACACTTTTGTCTCGAGAATTTTTTTGTGGACTTCAGTATGTCGTGCACTAGCACTGACGATGAGCGAGAGATGCCATTTGAAGGTGTGCCGTTAGTAACCAGTGAGGAGGATGCTAGAGTTTTTGTGAGTAAGCGGTACCACGTGACGGAGGAGAGGCTGACTGGGGTGGATGTTTGTGGTTTGCACCTGATAGCCAAGGTTTTGGGCATTTCCAATGTAGTAGGGATGTCCAAGGGGGAGCTGATTTCCTGGGTGTTGCGTGGGCGACATGGGGTTTCGGAGGAGAGGGCGTTTGGGGGGGTTCCTCCCCAGATCCCCTCTCACTCGACTCCCACAGTGCCGTCCACGCAGTTACCGGAGGTTAGCACTCTCCCACAGAGGGATGAGAATTGGCAGATTGGAGTGCCCTCGGGTGGTGCACATGGTGGTTCCCCAGTTTTTGCCCCCCCTCCTTCAGTAGTGGCAGCTCCCTCTTCCTGCCTGTCTCCAGATATGGTATTTAGACTTGAGCTTGCTAAGATTGAGGCTGAGGCTAGGAAGCAGGAGATTGAGGCTGAGACTAGGAGGCATGAGGCTGAGCTTAGGTACGACTCAGAGAAATATTGTGCTAAATTAGATTTAGATAAGACTCGTGCAGAGTCGACAGGGACTCGGATGGGCCGTGAGGGCCAAGTAAGAGAACAGTCCTTGGCCCACTTAGTCAAATTGGTGCCGGTATTTAGTGAAACTGAAGTCACAGAATTTTTTAATCGTTTTGAGAAGAAGTGTAGGGAGCATAATTGGCCTGAAGAGAAGTGGGCAGCTCTAGTCTCCTCAAGACTTACGGGTAAGGGTCTGAAGGCTTATGATGCACTGCCTTTAGAGTCTTGCATTGACTACCCAGAATTGAAGAGAGCTGTCCTACGGGCATACGAGTTGCAACCGGAAACATATCGATTGAAGTTTCGGGGTGTTACAAAGACTAGGGAGGCGACCTTTCTTGAACATGCCCGGGACTTAAAAGATGCACTTAAAAACTGGACACGTTCTGAGAAAGCTGAGACGGCCGAACAGTTGACTGAGCTGTTTCTGCTCGAGCAGTTTTATAAGTGTACTGGTGCAGACATGACTTTAACTATTAAAGAAAAGAACCCAAAAACTCTACAGGAGGCAGCTGAGATGGCTGACCTCCGGCTATCACTAATTCGTGGGTGCTGGTCTGCCCAGCGTAGTGAGGCAGGTAACAAGGGGCGTGACGCCCCACCCCCCCGAGTTAGTGATATACCTTATGCAAACAAGTACAAGAGCCATGATACCAAGACTGACCACAAGACTAGCACCGTCCCATTTAAGAAGGAGCCGGGCCCTTCCCAGTACCAAGGGAAGCCCAAAGGGGAGTTGGAGTGTTATCATTGTCATGAAAAGGGGCACTTTGCAAGAGTCTGTCCTAGCAAACCACCTACAGCAGCTGTGTCTTTGGCCTGCAACATTGGTGTGTCTCCGAAGTCATCTGAGTTTGCCCGGGGCAGTTCGTCAGAGACTGAGGCACAGCCAATGCAGAAGCACCTGGGAGGCTCGAACCCTGCTCAGGATGTTTTTTGCGACCATAGAGGGCGGGGTTGCGTGATGTGGGCGGGGCGCAAGCATGGAGTAGAGGTCTTGCGTGATACAGGTGCTTCCCAGACTCTGATGAAAAACTTGACTGGCTACCCTATAAACGCGGCTCGGGTGGTAGTGGTGCAGAGTATTAATGCAACTCGGTCATACCCGCTGGTGCGGTTGGAGTTGGAGGTGGATGGTGTGGCACGTGAATTGGATGTCGGGATTGTGGAGAAACTGCCAGTGGAGGGCGTCGACCTTCTTCTCGGCAACGACTTTGCGATGCCCGCTTCTGAGGTTCTACCCTTAGTCGTTGCCGAGAGGCCGGCCGACGTGAGTAGGGAAGAGCAAGAGTGGGTCGAGCGGTGCCAGACACAACCCATGGCGTGTGTTGTCACCCGAGCTCGGGCAGCTAAAGTGTCACAGCCTAGTCCTCCGTCTTCAGACCAGCGGAGGAACGATCAACAGGAGGAGGCTAAAGCAGGAGTTGGTTTTAAGAGTTTTGACTCGGCGGCTCTCCCGGGTGATTCAGTATTGGCCCCTATGTTAGAGTCTGGAGAGGCCCCAGGACCTGTCACAGCTAGTGAGGAGGTAGGGCAGGAAGAGACTCCGAGGCAGCAACGTTACACACGGAGAGAAAAAAGGGTTGCTCAGTTTGATATTGGGGGAGGACTTGGGTTGCTTCGGAAGCATCTAGACAGGTTGGTTCCCTCAGATATTTGTAAACTGCAGTTGGAGGATCCGGAAGTTCAGAAGTGTGGTAATGGTGCTGTCGAGATCAAACACGAGGACGGGGAAGCATGTCATGTGAACCTGTTGGAGGAGTTTGTGAGGCAAACCACCTGAGCAGCCTACTGTCCCTGCGTTGGTCTGCCGCGGCCAAGGTGGAGAAGGAGAGGGGGGCAGTAGGGCACAGGTGGAGGAGAGTAGGGATTGTCATGTCTCGGCGGAGCAGTGGGCGGGGGACACGAGTCTGGTGGCTGTGGAAGCGCTAGAGCACCTGCCTGAGCAGCAGTGTGCAGCACTCCAGCACCAGCTCGGTTCATACCCCACTGGTCGTGCCGAGCCCCTGAGTCTCACAACTCGGGCGGTGCAAGATGTTCCGCGGGCAGGTCACGTGAATGTTGAAAGACCGTTAGCCTCGTTGTTTCGGTGGTTCAAGGTGGGCGACGAGGCTTTGGCATGGTTGTCAGGTCAGGGTCGACCCATGGCTGCCAAGGGTGGTGGTCAAAAGGAGGACATTGAGCAGATTGGTGAGGTTGGCTGTGGAGTGGATGTGCCCGGTCGTCACATAGCCTCCCAATGCTGCTCTAGTCTAATGCAACAGCCCTACCATAGACCGACTGTATCTGGCCATGTCTCTAAAAGCCGTGATGCTGAGCAGGCAGATGTCGTCACAAGGAATGCGGGGGTGCGCATGTACGGTATCGGCGGGGAAGCCTTAGCAATAATGAACTATGGGAGTGACTGCACAGGTGGTACTGATTGTCCCTCTCATGACCTGGCTGTTCTAGGGACGAAGGTGGAGAAGGAGGGAGACTACAGGTTAGAAGCTGCGGTCTCGGCTGGGTTGTGGGAGGGCACTAGGCATGTTGTTCGTGGAGACAGTGCAAGGCAGTTGTTTACTAGGCTATGGCAGTACTTTCGCATGTTTGTTGCTTCTCCAGGCCTGATGTACGGGGTAGAATCCGACATGCAGGCTGGAGATAGTGCAAGGCTCAGTTTAATTCCCTACCGTATAAATCCTGCTCGACAGCCTATGGTGCAAGCAGAGCTGGATTACGTGTGGACGAAGGGTCTGAGGGATAAGGAATGTCGTGAGTGGTCGTTGCCTGTAACTTTGCAACCGGTGTTAAGTGGCAAGATCAGTGAGTGTGTTGATTGCGAGAGTGTGTGTGCATTATCCCTGACAGACGCCTATACCTTATCAAGAGTTGACGACACCATAGACCGCCTCGGGGCTGCATCGCCTATCACGAGGGTGGATTTAGTAAAGGGTTGCTGGCAGGTGCCTTTGTCCGAGCGTGCTGGGGAGGTGTGTGGTTTTGTTGTGGACGGGGGTGCCTACCGGTGCGGTGTTATGCCTTGCGGACTTGAGAATGCACCAGCAACGTTTCAGAACCTGATGAATGAAATTGAAAAGGACGATGATGGGCTGGAGCATCCTGTTAGTTTCTGCTCGGAGAAGTACAATTCGGCCCAGGGGAGCTGCTCTGTTGTCGAGGAGGAGCTGCTGGCGGTTGTGCTTGCGCTGGGGCATTTCGAGGTCTATGTTCCAGCCTATGGTCCGGTCGTTGTAGTTTACCCAGATCATCACCCTCTCAAGATCTTGGACCAGTTTCACAATCGGAATATGAGGCTGACCAGGTGGTCACTAAGGTTATTGGTATATAACCTGGACATACGCCATATTGCCGGTTGTGACAACGTGGTTGCAGATGGTCGTTCAAGGGTATATGATCCTGGGTAGATTGACACACGGGTAGCCTCCTGCTTTAGTTTGAATAGTATTTTGCGCTTGGTGCTTGTTGGCTCGCGGTTGTAGCCCAGCGTATTGGGTCGTAAAGCAGGAGTTGAGCGTTTGGTATAGAAGAAAATAGGCTGCCCTTATAGTGCAGCCGGGAAAAACATATTAAAATATAAAAATCATAAAAAACTCTTTCTTTTGATATAGATAATTGTATAAGTTTGTCATAGCCTATAGAGTTTGAGTAGTCCACGAACTATCAAACGGCTGAGCTGCTGTAAGCTCGCTCTGGGAGCATGATATTGTGTCTTTTTGCTATTGTTGGGAGGAGTTATAAAATGTGAATTTTTTTTTTAATAAGATGTGTTTTGGTGATAAACTCAGCTTTGTTTTAGTGCCATGCGGTCGCTGGGTGTGAGGGGCTTGATGGGGTTCTGTGTTTGTCAGATTTTAGCTCAGGGTTGAGCAAGTAAAATCTTGGGGGAGGTGTGACGCATGTCCAGTGTGAGCATGCTGTACAGAACGCCTAGTCA
Source organism: Lithodes maja (assembly GCA_037953745.1). Classification (NCBI taxonomy): domain Eukaryota; kingdom Metazoa; phylum Arthropoda; class Malacostraca; order Decapoda; family Lithodidae; genus Lithodes; species Lithodes maja. The sequence continues at coordinate 20,961 of JBAKBP010013862.1, forward strand.
TGCCCCACTCTCGCTAGGATCGTCAGGGCAGGAACTTTGGCTGTAGTCTATGTAGAGTTTCCTAACTTAGTTCATGTGAGCCGTTGTACTATAAGTATTATGAATATGTATTTTGTTTTCATCTGAGTCAACGAGTTCTATTTTATATCATTAGTTATAAGTATTGTGTATAAAACTTATTTGTAATGATGAGAGGAGAGAGAGAGATTACGTAATGGGGGTCAGTGGGTGCGCCATGCGGGAGGTGGGCCTAACTCATTAGCACTCCCCCCCTCCCCCCTCCCCTCAGTGCTGGGAAAGCCTTTGTCTATCCCAGATTGAGAGAGAGAAATTACGTAATGATTGTCAGTGGGCGGTCCTTAGTAGTTCACGTTGGGCTCACTAGAGGGCCGAGTATAAAAAGGGAAGTCTAGCCATTTTTAGATCAGAACTCATTAGGCAGAGCGACTTCTCATTTCCCTTGCTAACTATATATATTCTTCTGACTGATGTGAACTTTCTCTACTACCTTTACATTCTTACCTCCTCTTTTCCCTACCCTTTTTAACTTCCATGGTCCCGTTGGTGCAGAGCTAGTCAGCCAACGTATTATCGCTTGAGTTCTCACGAGATATATGCCTATTAGATAGCCTATTTTGGAAGGGTTAACTTAGAATAGGATTGATTTATGTTTGTTGCACTCGTATATGCATTTCCCTGTGTGTTATTATTATTGTTCCTGTTTTCTGCTAGTCTAGGTAATGTTAGACTGGGATAAGGCTACTGGTGTTGTGATTTCCGATGTGTACTAGATTTTGTTGAACCTGTACAATCGCAACGGAGACGTGGGAAGCCTAGGTGGTCTTTTTGACTGTGTACCTTGTGAGTTTAGCACTGTGTTGCGAGTGAGGGCTTTTGCCTCTGCCACCCAACACTGTGCTAACTCGTTTGCTTTGACTTTGAGACGGTCGCCAGGAGAGAACCAGATACTAGCGATCTGGATCTCTCAAGAGAGCACCCCGTCAATTAACGTAATTTGGCCGCACAGCCTTAAGGACTTCGCTAGGCTACGAGCCGCTTGCTCAGCCATTGTTTCCTAGCCTACTACATCCCAGCTAGACTTTACTCGATCAGCAGATACAGAATAGTATTGAAGCTTTCCTTATGTATGATATTGTTTATGCACTATTGATTTCATGTGTTGCACGCTTGGCTACTTTAGTGATTAGTGGCCCACGAGCACAATCCGAGTAGGCTATTGCCGGTGCATTTGCGGAGTACTTCTTTTTAATGTTTGCCATTTACTATTGCATATTCTTATAATTATTCTTATGCCAATTTAAACCTTTAATAATATTTCATTGCCAGTGTTTTGCTTATTGAATTGCTGTTCAAAATCCGATACGTACTTCTTATGAGCATCCGAGAAGCATCTAACTTTTTCAGAAGATTCCTTGCTCGATGCTTAAGGACTATTAATTAACGTAACGTAATAGTGTCGATCCGAAGTAGAGGGTGGAGGACTTCTTAAGTTCTTAGTCAAGGGTGGATTACTTCGGCTTCGGCCAACACTATTCTTTGGTGTTGTTGTTTCTTACTTCTTTGTTTTATTGTTGACCAGACTAGATAATTCCTGTCTCTTTATTAGTCTGTTGTTGAACACTAGTACCGAGTTCTTGTATACCCCGTTATAGCAGATCGAACTCTGGAGGGTATTGGTGTTTTTTGTTCGGCTGGCAGTACTCAGGGTTTGGGATCGTGTGTTTCCGTTGTGGCAGCGAGCCGTACTCGAGTCCTGATTGAGAGCCCTTGTGTACCCGAGTGCCAGGTCGTAACATAGGCTAAACTAGGCTGAATTTATGCTAATAAATATTAATTGGAGGGAGCAAATCTGTCAAGGAATAGCCTAGATGTGGAAATTTACAGCCAATTTGCTCTAGCCCTTTTTGAGATACAGAGGTTAGAGATCGTTGGATACAATAATATGTTGAGGGGGTCAATCGCCCCCCATGACATATTGTCATCATCATATATATTGCCAGCAGGGGGCAAATAGCCTAGGCCTAGCCTAACTACAACAAAAATCGCCGTCAAAATAGACGCGAACTTATATTAACTACGGCGATCGACCATTGCCCGCACCGGCCATCCCCCGGTTATTGTTGAGGTCCTGAGGAACCGTATGACTTTGACAAGCTCTTCCCTCCGCAGTCTCCGCATCCCATGTATCGTCGTACGGTACCTCTTCCCCTCCACATCCTACATCTGGTCGTCCTACATATGCCTCCTAAGCCTCGCCTCGTCCCGTCACTGAGCATGTGGATGGGCGTCCCTTTCTGTCTTCAAAGATGGATTCCTTCCGACAGCTCCTACTGGATTGTCTGGGGTTGGTTGATAAGGGCACCTCGCTTCAAGACATTGCTCTGGCCCTAGTACTGTGGTTTGTAGGTCTCTGGTTCACCACCTGATGACCTGCTATTGGGTTGTTGCCTTTACAGTGTTACGGTTCTACGAATGACCTAGAATGAAAGTGACACGGTGGTGAATTTTAACCTTAACTATAAACTAATTTAATTGTGACATATGATCTCCGTGACTACGGTAGGGCCGGAAGGGGCGAGTATTCGCCTGAGGTTGCCCCAAGACAAGACAAGACACAATTCTAGTGCTGGTTTTACTCAGATTTTGTGAGTTTTAATTTAGCCTAGCCTAGGCCTAAGAGTTCAGAAAATTTGCAAAATGCACCCCATACTAGCCTACCCATAGCCTAATAGGCCTAGTGATTCTTTTTTGGCAGACCACCCACAAATTTTCATATAGCCTAGGCCTAGGCTAGCCTAAGTTCTGGAATGCATGTTGGAATAGCCTTCCTATAAACTGTAGGCTAGGCTACTTCCTTTTAATTTAAGTTTGATTCTTTGGAAAAATCTATTAGGCCTAGACCAGGGCAGGAAAGTAACATTTAAAATGACGTGTAAGTCGCCCATAAACGGCGGGCCGCTATGTTATTGTAATTTGGGAGCTTATTTCGTCTGTTGATTGACTTTGTCCTTAATTGGGGATCCTATGAATTAGCACAGATGATGATGACTTACCGTACATCATAATACGTGACGGGCCGACGTGGGGGGGCAGAGCCGCAGAGACCGCCTCAACATATTTGGTGTCCCACAGTAACTTTTAATGGGATGGATGTAGTTACCGGGTGTACGGTCGTCATGTTTACATAGGGCGATCGTCGCGGTTAACTTCGTGTCTATTTGACGTCAATTTTTTTCGGCATATTTCATTTTATTCACTTCCTTTTATATTTAGGCTATAATCTAGCTTTGGCACGACAATAACCCTAACCTAGTCTTTCTTAAAGATTCTTCTAATCTTCCCGTAGCCTATAGCCTAATTTAGGTAATTTTTAAAGGCACACAATTAAATGGTTGGTATTTTAAACGACACTACTGCAGCATTATGAGAAACAATTTATTAGAGATATGCAACAATAGATTCGCCATATTTTTCTCCATAAGCTATAGTCCGCATGGAGGATTTTCGTTATCGACAAATTGAAAAAAATCCCACTTCACAGACAAAATAGACAAATACACCAAAAATTGGGGTGTGGGGGCAGCAGCCCCCACCCATAATAGCCTACTATAATAGGTTAGGTAAGGTTGTTAGGTTAGACTAGGCTAATGTCCTTTCAAAGGGGTATAGGCCTATTAAACACTAGGATAGCCTATACCTGGTAAAGGGTAAGTCCTGCTGTAGTCAACTTGAATGCTACCTTAAATTGTAATATTAGACTAGGAATAGCCTAGAGAAAAAATAGCCTAGCCTACTTATTTATTGTAGCCTATAATATAGGCCTAGCCGGGTAGAATGTAGAGTTCGGGCGTACCGCCACCATTGTTTACACTGCGCAGAACGGCGACGGAAGCTTGCCATCATGTTCCCGTCTATTTTGACTGCCATTGGATACAATAATATGTTGAGGGGAGGGCTTTGCGGCAATTTTTTTGGTTGTTTGCCCCCTACTGGCAATATATATGATGATGACAACACGTCATGGGGGCAAAGCCCCCCCTCAACATATTATTGTATCCAATGGCATTCAAAATAGACGGGAACATTATCGCAAGTGTCCGACGCCGACACCGCCGCCGTAATGTTTACATATGTCGATCACCGTGGTTAAAGGCTGGTTCACACATAGCCGAGTCGGTGCGCGAGTCCAACACGAGTCACACTCGTCGATTATCGCCGTTGCTGGAGGCTGAGTCGGCCGCGAGTAGCAATTGTTCCCGAGTCAAGGAGAGTGTAACACGAGTTAACTCGATTCAATACGAGTCAACACGTGTTCATGCAAGAGTCTGTACGAGTAACTGAGAGTCAAAACAAGTGTAACACGAACCCAACACGAGTGTCAAAAATTTGAAAAACAATGGCCACATTCCAGGGCACGTAAACAAAGAGTATGGACGAGTCAACGCGATTGTTACACGGATCAACACAATTTTTATACAGATCAACACGAAAGACAACGCATTGACTCTCGTTGGATCTCTGTTGCACACGTGTTGACTCGTGTTACATCCGTGTAAACTCTCGTTGATTCTTCCTACATTTTTGAAATAACGGTATTTCAAATGACACTTGCTTTTTCGTGTTACACTCTTGTTTTTTTCTCAGTGGATCGTGTTTACTTCCTAGTCCTGCCACGTTAGTGGCAGGGCAGTAGTTCCCTTTCCAATGTTCCCTTACCCACTCTAAACCACTGTTTGGACACTTGATCCTCAGTGTTTTGGAGGACAAGCAGCCTAGAAGGGTCACTAGATCTGTTGTTGCTTGATTTCCTTTGTAGTCCTTTGTTTACTCGTGTTTTCACTTGTGTTTGAATCGTGTAAACTCTGGCATCATGGGGGCACCAAATTTTGGCACTCACATTTGTGCTTTCTACTCTTGTTGATACGTGTTACATGTGTGTTACATACGTGTTGTTGTGTGTAGACACGTGTTGCTTCGTCAACGTCGAAATGATGACGAAAAGCGACGAATCACCAAAGAGTGTTACACGGGTTTACACGAGTCAACACGAGTTAACACGAATAACGAAGAGTTATTCAGAGTCAAACACGGTTAACACGTATGTACACGAGTCTACACGTATTTAGGCCACACTCATGGGTACTCGCCACGGGACCCAAAAATTTCATGCATGCATGAAATTTTTGGACCCCGTGGCGAGTACCCATGAGTGTGTCGAGTATACACGAGCGTAGCACGAGTCTATACGAGTGTTGAGGAGTATCGACGAGTCATTGCTGAATAGCAAAATTTCATCACTCGTGTTGGACTCGCGCAACGACTCGGCTATGTGTGAACCAGCCTTTAGTTCGCGTCTATTTTGAAGGCGTTTTTTTCGGTTATTTGCCTCCTGCTGGCAATATATATGATGATGACAATATGTCATGGGTGGGTGACCCCCCTCAACCTATTATTGTATCCAAAAGCAGTCAAGTAGACGGGAAGATGATGGCCAGCATCCGCCGCCGCTCCGCGTAGTGTAAACAAGGCTGGCGGTACACCCGAACTCTACATTCTACCCCACTAATTTTCCAACTAGCATAACCGATGATTATCAATGATCAATCCCAGTCAGAAACGTCCATGCTTCCCTCCCATAAGTCAATGTCGGGATTACCACACTGTCATGCAAGGACTTCTTTTTACTTCCATGCTGATCACCCTATTTCTTCTTACTGCTTTCAGAGTTCCTACAACGCTCTTCCCCTGTTACACTTTCTCCCACACTTCTTCATCCATAGGCCTACTCACATCTTTTCTCAACACACTGCCCAAATACTTAAATGAGCTGACATTCTTCATAGCCGTTCAACCTCACTTCACACTCTATGGTTGCACCCCTTTCAATGACCATAATATTGCTCTTCATAGCATTTACCTCCAGATTCCGTTTTTCACACACTGTTCCAAATATATTTACCTGACCCTGCAACTCCCATTCACTATCGCTCATCAGAACTGTGTTGTCAGCAACAGTAGTACCGGTACTGTACTGTTGAGGCAACTTCCACTCGTTTCCTTCCCTTATCAGCGGTACACCAACATCCGCTGCTCTTCCTTGTATTTCTTTCATGACTCCATCCATATACTGTACTGGTATATATTGAACAACCATCGGGACATCACATACACCCTTGCTTTAACCCAACATTCAGATTAAAGAACTCACTCTGTTAATTATCCACACATACTGACACCTTTGCACCCTCATACATGCTCTTAATAGCTTTCAGCAACTTGCCATCTACTCCGTATATTTTCAGTACCGGTACCGGTACTTTCCACATACCTTCTCTATCAATTCTGTCATAGGCCTTCTCCAACTCCATAAATGCAGCATACAACTTTTGTCGCTTCGCCAGATATTTCTCCACAACACATTTCCGGGCAAAAATCTGAGCTACACATCCTCTTCCCTTCCTAAGATGACTAGAGTATGCTAACCGTTTCCCCAGCAATACTGACTGAAAATGCCCAAATATATTGCATGGCCTCTTCAGATTTATCTAAAATATGTAAAATTACACCAAATACCACTACAGTAGCACTGAAATCAATAAAACTCACTAACAGGATAAATAAATGGAAGAAATACTCCAAAAGATTAATATGTTAACCCTTTACCCAGCAATACTGACTGAAAATGCCTAAATAGATTGCATGTGCTCTTCAGATTTATACATACATACGTACATAACATTTTAAGACTGAGTGCTCCATACAGATGTGCAGTTTCAGTCTCTTTTCCTAATGGCGGCATTCCAGGCAACCCTGTTAAGGGATGCTTTACTTGTCAAGTTTTGCGATTTGAGATCGGCACGTATAGTCCGATCCCAGGTCTTACTCGGTCCACCCCTTGGTGCAGCTCCCTCCACAATCGCAGACCTGCATCTTTTCACCCAATTTTGTTCATCCATTCTCTCCACATGTCCATACCATCCCAGTTTACTTGTACGCATCTCCTCGCTAATACTCTTTATACCTAAATGTCTCTTCAGCTCATCATTTGTTATTCTGTTGACATCCTTTATCTGAAATATGTAAAATTACACCAATTACCAACTACATTACCAACAAATTTAATAAAGTACACTAACAGGATAAAGAAAATGTAAGAAATAGCCCTACAGATGAATTTATCTATCTATCTATTGACGGACGCCTTGATCCCCGAAGGATTGGCCACGAACGAAACACCCCTATGCACCTCTGTCCCCAGTCAGTCGACGCCCCTCCTCCCATCCAGCACCGCTTTCACGCATATACTTCTTAACTCCATCCTTCCACCTCTCTCTCGGTTTATTTCTCCCTCTGTCCTTCCACCTCACTCGTACACGCTCTTAGTCATTCTCTCGCTTCCCATACGTTCCACATGGCCGAACCATCTCAAGGTGTTCTTTTTCGCACTTTCCAGTACATTCACACCACACCTCTCTCATACTTCCTCATTCGTCTGTCTATCCCTCCATGTAACTCTGCACACACTTCTCAAGTAACTCATTGCCATCCCTTTCACTCTTGGTTTGAATCTCTCCAACAACGTCCATGCTTCGCTTCCGTAAGTCAGTGTCAGGATTACCACACCTGTCATGCAATGACTTCTTCAGTTCCATGCTGACCACCCTATTTCATGTTACTGCTTTCAGCATTCCTACAACCCTCTTCCCCTGTTGCACCCTCTCCCACACTTCTTCATCCATACTCCCATCTTTACTCTGTACACTGCCAAGATACTTAAATGAGCTGACAATCTCCATAGCCTGACCGTTCAACTTCACCTCACACTCTGTGGCTTCACCCCTTTCGAAGACCATAACCTTGCTCTTCCCCGCATTTACCTTCAGATTCCATTTTTCGCACACTGTTCCAAAAATATTTACCAGACCCTGCAACTCCCATTCATATCATCAGCAAACAGCAGTACACAAACATCCACTGCTCTTCCTTGTATTTCTTTTATGACTCCATCCATATACTGTATATATAGAACAACCATCTGGACATCACACACCCTTGCTTTACCAAACATTCAGATCAAAGAACTCCCTCTGTTCATTCTTCACACGTACTGATACCTTTGCACTCTCATACATACTCTTCACTGCTTTCAGCAACTTGCCATCTACTCCATATATTCTCAGTACAGTTGATGTTGTTGTTGTTTTTCCCCAAGCTGCCTGGCCGAACAGCCCCAAGGCCCCGAGCAAGGCCAAGGCCACAACCGAGCGCCCCCACAGAACCCTCCCCGCCGACCACAATAAAGCCTGGGTGACCGAAGCCACTCCATGGCGGGGAGCTGAGGAGGGCGCGGAAACGCCCGGGAAACCAAAGCCCCACCCAGGGCCCTGTGCCCCTCAGCAATTATGAAGAGAAAGTTGAGGGGCAAAGGAAAGATGTGACGCTTTGGCTACCAATCTTGGTAGATTAGGAGGTCAATCCACGCAAGAGACGCCGTCACTTGAGATCTAGAAAATATATAAGTAAAAGGAACAGTCAGAGTAAGCTATGGGTATGGCAGAGATCGCTCAGTTCTCACTTTGATAGACCAGCCCATCACCACATGACTAGAACCCAATCCTCTCAGCATCAGCTAGGAAAGGCCCTAGAAAGCCGCCTTTGGCGGGGGGATAGCTCCCCTATTTCAACCCTTTTCGGGGTTGGGCACCCGCCCAACAGTACAGTACTTTCCACATACCTTCTCTATCAACTCTGTCATTCCACTCGTTGCCTTCCCTTATTAGTGGTACACCAACATCCACTGCTCATCCTTGTATTTCTTTTATGACTCCATCCATATACAGTTCAGTATATATTGAACAACCACGGGGACATCACACACCCTTTCTTTAACCCAAAATTCAGATCAAAGAACTCGCTCTGTTCATTCTCAACACATACTGACACCTTTGCACCCTCATACATACTTTTCACTGCTTTCAGCAATTTGCTATCTGCTCCGTATATTCCAAGTACTTTCTACATACCGGTACCTTCTCTATCAACTCTGTCATAGGCCTTCTCCAAGTCCATGAAGGCAGCATACAACTTTTGTCCCTTCTCAAGATATTTCTCCATAACATATTTCAGGGCAAAGATCTGAGCTACACATCCTCTTCCCTTCCTATGATGAATACTGTATGTTAACCGTTTCCCCAGCAATACTAACTGAAAATGCCCAAATATATTGCATGTGCTCTTCTGATTTATCTAAAATATGTAAAATTATACCAAATACCAACTACATTAGCACAAAACTCAATCAATCACAGAAACAGGATAAAAACATAGAATAAATACCCCAAAAGATGAATACGTTAACCCTTTCCCCAGCAATACTTACTGAACATGCACAAATAAATTGCATGTGCTCTCCAGATTTAGCTGAAATATGTGAAATTACACCAAATACTAACTACATTAGCACAAAAATCAATCAAGCACTTTAACAGGATAAATAAAATGGAAGAAATAGCCCAAAAATGAATTTATCTATAGCCTACCGGTATATATTGCCGGACACCTTGATCCCTGAAGGGGTGACCATGAACGAAACGCCTGCGTATTTCAAGCTCGCTTGAGTTATCACTCTATCGTCTTTTAGAGCTTTTTGGCCCGGGGTAATTACCACACCATCGCGTCATAAGGAGTTTGAGGGGGTTAAATTGCTAGATACATAGAGGAAGAGGAATGCCAAGTAAAGCTAAACAAAAATATAAGATATTTTTAACATCTATCTATCATCTATTGCCTGACGCCGTGATCCCCGAAGGGGTGGCCAAGAACGAACCGCCCCCATGCACCTCTGTCCCCAGTCAGTCGACGCCCCTCCCCCCAACCAGCACCGCCTTCGTTCATGTACTTCCTCACTCCATCCTTCCACCTCTCATTCGGTCTATCTCTCCCTCTCTGTCCCTCCACCTCGCTCTCATACACCCTCTTAGTCATTCTCTCGCTTTCCATACGTTCCATATGGCCGAACCATCTCAAGTTGTTCCTTTTCACACTTTCCAGTAAATCTACCTCCACACCACACCTCCTTCTTCTTACTTCCTCATTAGTCTGTCTATCTCTCCATGTAACTCCGCACGCACTCCTTAAGTAATTCATTTCCACTGCTCTCACTCTTGGTCTGAGTCTCTCAACCAACGTCCATGCTTCGCTTCCGTAAGTCAGTGTCGGGATTTCCACACTGTCATGCAAGGACTTCTTCACTTCCATACTGACCACCCTATTTCTTGTTACTGCTTTTAGCGTTCCTACAACCCTCTTCCCCTGTTGTACCCTCTCCCGCACTTCTTCATCCATAGTCCCATCTTTACTCAACACACTGCCCAGATACTTAAAAGAGTTGACAATCTCCATAGCCTGACCGTTCAGCTTCACCTCACACTCTGTGACTTCACCCCTTTCGAAGACCATAACCTTGCTCTTCCCCGCATTTACCTTCAAATTCCGTTTTTCGCACACTGTTCCAAACTCATTTACCAGACCCTGCAACTCCCATTCATTATCACTCATCAGAACTGTATCATCCACAAACAGCAGCATAGGTAGCTTCCACTCAATTCCCTCCCTTTTCAGCGATATACCAACATCCACTGCTCTTGATAGTATTTCTTTTATGACTCCATCCATATATACAGTAAACAACCACGGGGACATCACACACCCCTGTTTCAAACCAACATTCAGGTCAAAGAACTCGCTCTGCTCACTCTCCACACGTACTGCCGCCTTTACACCCTCATACATGCTCTTCACTGCTTTCAGCAACTTGCCCTCTACTCCGTATATTCTAAGTACTTTCCACAAACCTTCTCTATCCACTCTGTCATAGGCCTTCTCCAAGTCCATAAAGGCAACATACACCTTTTGTTTCTTCTCCAGATACTTCTCCACAACACAATTCAGGGTAAAAATCTGATCTACACATCCTCTTCCCTTCCTAAAAACCTCCCTGCTCGTCGCCTATCCATTTCTCCGTTCTCACTCTCACTCTCTCAATCACTACCGGTACCCTACTGTATACCTTCCCTACTACGCTTAGAAGACATATTCCTCGTTGGTTACCACACACTCCTCTTTCCCCTTTGCCCTTATATAGGGGGACTATTATGCCAGTCTTCCAGTCATCGGGTGCACTCCCCTTCTCCCATGCTAGTTTGCACATTTTCCATACCCATTCTATCACTATCTCACCACCATACCTCAACATTTCCCCACACACTCCATCTGTTCCTGGTGCTTTCCCCAACTTCACTCTTTTCATGGCTTCCCACACTTCTGACCTCCTGATCCCCACCTCCTCCTCCACTACTTCTCTTCTTCTCCCTCCCATACCATACCATATCCAGCTATGTTTGCTGGCTCTTCATTCCTTACATTTAGCAACTCACTGAAGTACTCCCTCCATCTTTCGACCCTCTCTTGCTTCTCGACTAGCATTCTCCCATTCTTATTTTTCACACCCTTACTGTTTCCCTTGCTACCTTCCCTAACTTTCTTGACTTCTTCCCAGAACAGTTTCTTACTCTCCCTCCATTTTACACTCAGGTGCTCGTTTCTGTCTCTCGGAATCTTCATTCCCTCTACTACCCAACCACTCTCTATATGCTTTCTTCTTTTCTTCCACAGCTATTCTTACCTCTTCTGTCCACCATGCTGTACCTTTCACTCCCCTCCCTCTTCTCCTCACTCCACACACCTCCTCACATGCTGCACAGATCTCATCCTTAAACACCTTGCTCATCTCCTCCACTTCCTCCATAACTTCCAGGTCGAACCCACCTAGTCGTCTTTCCACTGTTCTCCTATACTCCTCCCTGACTTCCTCCTCCTGCAACCTCTCCACCCTCCTCATCATTCCACCCTCCTCTCGCCTCCCTCCAGCTCTCCTCACCCACTTCTTTTGTATCCTAACCTTAGCTACCACTACATAATGATCAGACAGACCCCCTCCAATACCCCTATACACCCTAGCATCCATCACAGATTTCTTCATTCGTTCATCCACACATACATAATCAATCAATGACTTTCGTTCCACCACTGTCTTATCCTTCATCGTCAACATCCGTTTCCACGTGTATCTGTGGATCATTCTGTGTCGGAAGAAGGTGTTAGCTATCCACAGCCTCCTCCCCACACATACGTCCACAAGTGCACTACCATTCCCATTCACCTCTGATGGTACCCCCCACCCTCCCACCACTCCCTCAACTTTCCTATCACCCACCTTACCATTCATATCCCCAATCAGAAATATTCTTTCGTTCTTGTCAAACTTCTCCAGGCACGCCTCCACATTCATCCAGAACTCCTCTTTCTTTCTTTCAAGTATATCCTCTGTCGGGGCATACACGCATACAATCAATACAATATGTTTAACATTGTAATATAATAATAATAATTATAATTATAATTATAATAATATATAATTATAATAATTTGTACCTCTGCAGTTTCTCCATGGCTAACGGAAAAGGTCACATTCCTAAGAAGCCCCAACCAAAAAGGCCAAGCTTCTGTACAGAAAAAATGCCACACCATTATTACCCTTATGGTGACCCTATCAAATAATCAAAACAACCACACTTCTTAACCCAATTCCCGTGGGGCCCCTCATATGACGGAGACGATTTTCCGGCTATTTTGTAGCCTGTGAGCCAGGCCAGCTTTTGCAAGCAGCACGGATGGACGTCAGCCGGAGCCTACAGGCCCCGCCACGACACTGAGGTTTGTGTGAGAGAGAGTTCACTTATGTGCAGCGTCACACATAGCGAAAACAGAAAATAATTGGTAATTATTAGCGACTTTGCCTAGGCCTATCGGATTTGGTAATTTTTAGCAATTTTGCCCTTCGTTTGCAAGATCCTTACAAGAAAACCAGACGTCGTACAGGGATGATTCAGGAGTAATTTGAAAGCTATTACCGTACTTTCACGAATACATAATTGTATTACGCTCTGGCTTTTGCTTATGAATGAAAATGAGCAGGGAATGAAGGCAATTTCGGGTAATTATGCCTACTCGTACAGGAGTCCTTGGAGCGGCTTCGGTCGCGCCGGGAATTTCCAGACCTCACACCACACACACACATCACATAGTTTTTCCTACACCGAGAAATGACTCTCCGGCTGTCATTTCTCGAAGACTTCTTCTAGCCGGAGACATTGAGAGCAACCCAGGACCCACCTACACATACATATGTCCAACTTGCTCAAAACCCATCGCTTCGAGTCGCCACACTAATGGTTCAGTTCTCTGCAATTTATGCAGGAACTGGACCCACTTCACCTGCACAACACTTGCCTCCAAGAAACACTACACGAACACCTGGACCTGTTCCTCATGCCCCTCCCTCTCCCAGTCAAATCCCTCGCCTAAAACCCGTCCACCTCTCCTCCCCAACCCACCTAACCTTCCCATATCATCCACATCCTCAACTCAACATACCACACCCCATCCTAATCCATTCCAACCCCCATCTGCTCCCCAATCCCCATCCCCACCTCACCCATCCCAACCCCCAGCTCCTCCCTCACCCCCACCCTATCTTCGTGCAGCAGCACCCAACATACATCGTGCACATAACAATAACATTCTCCAATTGAACATAGATGGCATCAACACAAAGAAACTCTCACACTTCATCAAACAACACAACATACACATTGCCATCTTACAAGAAACAAAACTCCGCACAACACAAAAAACACCCACATTTCATGATTTCACCACCATCAGACAAGAACGGGCTGTCGGCGGAGGTGGTGGACTCATCACCTTGGTACACAAAGAAATATCATACATAGTTACCAGTGTACAAACCAAATCCCTCCTCCCCCCAAATGATAACACAACAGAAATACAATCAATTAAAATACGCACTGGCAACAACTCCAACATAGCCATCATAAACACATACATCCCCTACAGTACCAAATGAATACAGACCACACTTACAACACATCACAAACACCCCACACATCATCCGGGGTGGTGACTTCAACGCCAAGACGTCGGCCTGGTTTGTCGACAACCCCGACACAGACAGAGGGCTGGTACTACAAAATCAAACTGTTAACCTCATCATCCTTAACGACATCCATCAACATACCCATATTCCTCACCAAGCCCTCTATAACCCATCATCTCCAGACATCACCTTTTGCTCCCCAGAACTCGCCCCCACAACATCCTGGAGGGTGGTCAGAACCTTAGGCTCTGACCACCTCCCGATCATTATCACCACCAAAACCAGACTCACCCCAGCTAACCACAAACACACATACACCAATTATAAAAGACCTAACTGGGAAGCATTCACAAATGAGACAGAACAACACTTCACAACTCTAAACAGTACACCCATCACTAACATCAACAATGCTGTACACATACTCAATAAAACTATCCAAAACACTGACAAGAAACACATTCCAAGAGGTAACAGAAAAAGACACAACCCCAACTTCACACCAGAAATTCAAAACCTCATCAGACAACGCAACATAATGAAACACTCCCCAGCACCCCACACACAAGACATCACACAACAAATCCAAGCACTCAACACCCAAACTAACAACAAAATACAAGAACAAAAACTAAATTGGAATAACTTCCTACAAACACTTGATCACAAAACAAACCCCAAAAAACTCTACAAAACATCACACTTTCCAACAGCAACACAACACAATCACATGCTGCAATCACAACAACAGACTCTACTCCTTCATGTAAACAACAAGCAAACACTCTCATCAATCACTTCTCACATGTCAGTCACCTAAAACCTCACAAAGACGACCGACGTGTCATCCGACGTAAGAGACAATTCCCCACACACCCTTCACCAATCACCAGACAAAGCATATTTTCAACAATCTCAAGCACTCACCCGCTTGTGGCCTAGACATCATAAGCAACATACACCTCAGACACCTGGGACCACAAGGCATAGAAGCACTCACTAACATATCAAACTACAGTTATTCACACAACACAATACCAGACATTTGGAAGCATGGTCTCATCACCACATTCCCCAAACCCAACAAAGACCCCACGCTACCCTCCTCGCACCGCCCCATCACACTCCTTTGCTCCCCCTCCAAAGTCATGGAACGCCTAGTGTTACAACTAATTACACCCGACCTACCCCTAGCTCCAACACAACATGGCTTTAGGCCAATGCACTCCACAAACACTCTTCTCACAGACCTTACACCAGTGGTTCTTAACCGGGGTGCTCGCACCCCCTAGGGGTGCGAGAATGCTTCCTCGGGGGTGCGAGGATACCCTGGGGGAAATTTACAATTTTTCGGGGATAATGGTCGGGTAACAGAAAAAAAGTGAAAAATTCTGGAAATCAAGAATTCATTGTGTTAATTGGCATTAGGGATAATGCTAATTAAGCCTTATAGCTGTAAAGTAAACCAATTATTATTATAATAATTATTTAATATACTGTATATAATATATAATATTTTTTTTTTTATTTATTGTATTTTATGTAGTTATATATTTTTTTTTTAAGTAATAAAGTTAAGTTAAACGAATAACAATACACAATAAAAACTTGGGAAGCTAACATGATTTTGACAGGTATGCTTCAGAACACAGTTACTCAGAAAACATTGATCACAACGTGTCTAGTACGTGTCACTCACTGAATAAGCCTGCTTCTGCTTCACACTGTTAGTTTCTCTTCAGTCATCAGCCGAGGTAGACCTAAGAAGGTATGTATGTGTACTGCCTCGTGCTGTATATTTAGTAGTAATACGCTTTTCTCATAATTAGAATGCCATGCTATAATAATTAATAAGCTCTCAGTGTTCATAGTTTATATACATTTTTTTGTAAAAATCAAACATGTAAAAGTTTACATGCACAATATCACACCACATTATTTCCCCATCAAAATCACATCATATTGTGTATCACAGGGGAGAGTTCGTAGGCACCAATCGAACATGGCAGTACACCCGGAGAGGCTTGGCATTTGATAAGGAGTTGCTGGAACTCCTGTTTCATTTGCCTGGCCTTTCTTGTTGATGTCCTTTTTGCCCCACATACAGAGAGTGATACCAGGGGGAGATTGTAGGTACCAATCGAACTGTTCACTTACCCATGGGGGGCCTTTCGGCTAGTCACGCCGCTAGTGACAAGGGAGATGCTGGATCTCCTGTTTCACTTGCTTGGCCCCTTCTTTCAGTTTCTCTTTGTACCTCAACTACATGAGAGTATCCAGCCATCTCTCACAAACAGTTTCTTCTACTATTCGAGGAGGTTTAGTGGCGGGTGTCGTTGGTGCCGTCGTGCCCGGGATTTGGTCGGGGCTGCCATTTTGTGTCTGTGGCGCCTGGTTGCGTGGGGGAGGTGGGGGGTTTACTTTTGCGGGACCCTTTCGCTTCTCCTGTGCGGCTGGGCATTCTGGGCGCAGAGTGGCGGCTCCGGCTGGGTCTTGGGCGCGGGTGGCGCTTGCGGCGCTCTGTTGCTGACCTCCTCATTTATACACATTACAAGCACTATACATACCACAACTTCCACACTTTTTTTTTTTTTTTTTAAATAGATCTGGGGGGAGACACTTAGTTACAGGCAAACTTGCCTTTTGTCTCCCCCTTTCCATATAGAAAAAAAAAAAAACTAGTTCTCGAAAACGCTTTCTCTCTCTATCTTCAACACTAGACATGCACACTATACTTTTCTTTTGTAGGCCTACACCAGTATTTAAATAAAAAACAAAACAAATTAAATTTTATAAAGTAATATAGTCATAACATACACTTTTATTGTAACTTCAATTTTGCTCTGTTACTCTTTGAAGTTGAGGAGACACTCATTACAGGCAGCTTTGCCTTTTGTCTCCCTCTTGCAAATAAAAAACAAAAAATAACTACAAAATTCTTGTTTTCCAGGTTTATCTTCAGTATGTCCAAAAAACGAAGGTGGAATGATGACTATGTTCAGTATGGCTTCACGTGTGTTACTGAGAAGGATGGTACACAACGTCCACAGTGTATCCTATGCAGCACCATGTTCTCCAACGCAAATTTGAAGCCATCAAAGCTCGATGAACATTTTAAGAACAGACATGGTGGCAAGGATGCAGGGAATGACATTGCAACATTACGAGTCAAAAGAGCTAGGTTTGATCGTGCCGGCACTTTGCTGACACACGGATTTTCACCAACAGCGAAACCTTTACTACATGCTTCTTATCAAGTTGCATACCTGGTTGCTAAGTCAAAGAAGCCCCATACAATTGCCGAGGAATTGATCAAGCCGTGTGCCCTTGAAATGGCAAAGACTATTCTCGGTCAGGAAGCTGCGAGGAAACTCCAACAAGTGTCTTTATCAAATGATATAATCCGTAACCGAATCGTCGACATGAGTGATGATATCCTGGAGCAAGTTGTTGTTGACATCAAGGCCAGTCCAGTAAAGATTAGCCTACAAGTGGATGAGTCAACAGATGTGTCAAATTGTTGTCAGCTATTGGTAGTAGTCCGGTACGTGAAGAACAATAAAGTGGAAGAAAGTTTTCTCTTCTGTCACTCACTGAAGACAACATCGAAAGCCATAGATGTGTTCAGTATGATAAAAGAATTCTTCACAAGATACCAACTTCACCTTGACAGGATTGGTTCGATATGTACTGATGGTGCACCAGCCATGCTGGGCAATCGTTCAGGGTTTGCTGCATTGATGAGAAAAGAAATTCCTGACCTGAAGATTACCCACTGCTTTCTTCATCGGCAGGCTCTTGCAGCAAAAACATTGCCCCCAGACCTGAAAAAGACTTTGGAGATTTGTGTGAAGATTGTGAATATGATTCGTGGTCGTGCTCTGAATCATCGACTGTTTCAGTCATTTTGTGAGGAAGTGGTCAGGAACACACTGTGCTGTTGTACCATACCGAAGTGAGGTGGCTGTCACGTGGGCGTGTGCTATCTCGTATGTTTGAATTGCGAGAAGAAATTCAGCAGTTTCTCCACGGACTGGGACAAGAACTGGCTGGATATTTTGATGATCCTGAATTTGTTCAAATGCTTGCCTATTTGGCTGATGTGTTCACAGCACTCAATGAGCTCAATCGCTCACTGCAAGGAAGAGGGATGAACATTTTGATTGCAAGTGAGAAGTTGGCTACATTCAAAGACAAAATTGTTTTGTGGATTAGGCGTGTAAAGAAAGGGAACTTGGCAAATTTTCCTTCCCTTGAAGAGACAGTCACAGAGGATGCTTCCCTACATCCAGATTTTGTTTCAAAAGTTGTTGAACATCTGCAGATACTGTGCACCTCATTTGATGACTACTTCTCGTGTGGAGAGCTACAACCCTGTGACGACTGGATCCGGCACCCTTTTAAGCAGAATATGGAAGATGTTGATGATGATAGAAACATCAAGGAAGATCTCGTCGAACTGAGAAACTATCGTGGAATCCAAATGGAGTTTGCCGATGGTCACTTGGAGCACTTCTGGGCTTCTCAGTTGGAAACGTATCCTGCACTGGCAAAGAAGGCTCTCACTGTGCTCGTGCCTTTCGCGACTACTTACCTCTGCGAGACTGGATTTTCCTGTCTGCTTCAAATCAAAACCAAGAGCAGAAATCGGCTGGATCCTCAACACGACATGCGAGTGGCACTCAGCACCAAGACACCAAGATTTGATGCCATCATAAATGGAAAGCAACAGCAACAAAGTCACTGAGTTTGGCGCTCAGCCATAATAATTCACAACACACCATGCATAGTACAAGCACAATGTTTTTTTGTTTTTTTTGCTAGTATGAAAGTAATCTTGATTTTTGTAATCCTGCAATGCATTATTTTGTTGTCAGTTATGTAAATAAAGAATTAAATACATGATGGTTTTGTTACTTACACATTATGATTATGATATCAATATTGCTTTTCATCAATTCTGGAAGGGGGTGCGAGAACTGGTTGGTGAATTGAATGGGGTGCGAACAAGGAAAAAGGTTAAGAACCACTGCCTTACACAAAGAGCTTTTGATGGCATCAACTCAGCTAGACCACCACACAGATCACTATTAGCCACACTCGACATTAGTAAAGCCTTCGATGCCATCCCCCGCCACAACCTAACAAACAAAATCTACAACACAAACATGCACAACAACACAAAAAGGTGGCTGGCCAACTTCCTAGCAGGCAAATGTGCACACATATCTTTTGCCGGTCAGTCATCTAAAATCAGAAACTTTCCAAACGGAGTCCCACAAGGATCCGTCCTATCGCCTGCACTCTTCAATCTGTACATGCACGATATAACTACACCCAATACGCCCCAAATAAACTTAGCCTCCTATGCAGATGACATAACAACCACATGCACACACCATGACCCAAAAAGAGCAACAGATCTCCTTCAACCCTATCTCAAGACACTACATGGCTGGTGCACTACAAACAGACTTAATCTACCCCCAGCCAAATCCACCGCAACCCTGCTCACAAGCTGGACAGGAGAACACAAATACATCCCTCAACTCACCATAAACAACACACCCCTAACACATACACACACACACAAAATCCTAGGAGTAACATATGATACTCATATGACATTCAAACAGCACACCACAAACATTAAAAAGAAATGACACCCAGACTTAACGCCCTCAGGTCACTTGCTCACACAAAATTTGGACACAACAAAGAAACTGCCACCACAGTATATAAACAATACATAAGATCAGTGATCATGAGAGGCACTCAATTCCTGGCAGTAGCCTCCACGAACCAAGACCACCCACTAAACTACATGGCAACACACCCACAGACACCAAGAAATATCAAAACAACACCCAGCACACGGTATCACACACAATTACTGTCCTCTCTCCCACCCCGAACCAACTTCCAGAAGCACATCCATACTCATATCTCTCGCCGATCCATCCACTTACTCACAGACAACACGCAGCTGCAAGCACGACCTCCCGAAATCCATCCTTCCGAATCCTCCCTTCCTCGCGAGGACAGAGTCCACCTGGCCAGGCTGAGATGCGGACACCATCCAGCTCTCCTGAGCTATCAGAAGAGACTGGATGACTCTGTTGTCGATGCCTGCCCGGGATGTAACACATGTGACGTTAACCACTCCGTTAGAACCGCATTGCTTGTCCTACAGTGACTCGCTTGGATCGCCAGGGCAGTGGATGGGGCTACAGTTTATGTATTAGAGTGTGCTTTATTTCATATGAAAGCTCGTGTCATGGGCAGTCCAGAAAGGCTCTTTGTTTTCACCCATGTCAAGGCTTTATATATTTAATTGTAAAGTATATGTTTTGTCATTAACTAGTAATGATGGGATCTGGGAGAGAGAGAGAGTAGAACAGAGTGAGAGGGAGCGCGCAGTGTTTTTGTCCCGCTCGATGACGTCACGGCTGGCTGCCTCGCGGGGGTTGGTGGAGAGAGGCCTTTGCCATGCTGCAAGCTCTCTTGTTAGTGGCTGGACGACTTGCAACCGCTTTTTTCCCACGCGGCTCGAGCTGGTGCGAGTATATATACAGTTCCTCGCCACTCTCTCCCTCAGATCTGGTTTCTAGAACGCACCCATCTTTTTTTCCCTTGCTATCTGTCCCCGCTTCGCACCTGAGAATCTTTTCCTCTGCCTATCTCTCTCATTTTCCATATCTTTCACCACCTTTTTATTAACATTATATCCCCTCTGGTTAACTCTGCAAAATCAGCTTCATGCTGGCCAGTTGTATTGTGCGTTAAGGTCTGATATAACCCATGTATGTTAGTGTTAAGATAAGTGGATCACGAAGCATTGGTTGGCATTCATATTGTTTAGTACCGCTTCCTAGAATTATTAGTGTTCTGCTAGATTAGATAATGCTAGACTAGGAGTCTGATATTATAAGGTATTGTTTCCTATGAGTGCTGGCTTTAGTTAAAAGCTGCACGACATACCTGAGAACTGGAGTTGATTGAGTAAATTCTAGTCTGTGTGCCATTGAGAGTAGAGCATGCACGAATGAGGGCTTTTTGCCTATACCATTCTGCACTGTTCTAGTCTCGATTGTTTGTCTTTGAGGTACGCCAGGAGAACGCTTAATACTTCGGTATTAAGGTTTCTCAAGAGAGCTACCCTTCATTATAACGTAATATTTGACGCACAGACTTGAGATTTGCACTAGGCTATGCAGCATGCCATGCGCACCAGTATCTCGTATCATTGACTCTAGCTAGACTTTATCAGTCACAGTAGACATTAAGTATATTAACCTAATTACTCTTTTTATGCATACCCATTTATGATTACACAAGCATTTCGCAGCCTAGTTTGATGTATTGAGACACAAACGACTTAGGCTCTTTTTGTTGATAGGAATACTGCATTGTCGTGGCGATTATTATTATTGTTGTAGTGTTTAGGATATTCTTGGCTCCAACGGCATTATATATTCTGCCTTTTTGTGTGCATAGCCTGCACGAGCATTGTTCCGCTGCCTGCCTTTTTGGGTTCCATTTCCGATACGAGCATCTTTATAGCATCCAACATTTAAAGAAGATTCCTTGTTAGTGTTGAAGGACTTTAGTGCACTTTCTTTCATGCAGGAGTGCCCGACATTTATTGATTAAAGTAACGTAAGCTGTAACTTCTCTTACCACCTTACTTTGCATACCATAACCAAGCACCTTCGGTTATAGGTAGTAATAGGCTGTTTTCACATAACATTAAGCCTAGAGTAGACGCACATTTATTGAGAGTTTCATAGCCTATTATTGCATATAGAACTCTGTAGAGTATTTGTGTTCTTTGTTCACTGGGAATATACATCAGAGGCTGGATCTAGCGCTTTCCGTTGTAGCATTTATGCCATTACTAGTCCAATGAATAAGAGCCCTGATATATTTGAACCCCAGTCGTAACAAATGGCGACCTTACCCAGGATTTGGTGAACCTACATTTATTAGCAGGGAACATTTGTTGTTTTAGAGAATATTTTGCGGGGATCAGCAAGAATAATTTTTTTTCGCAACATAGTATAGCCCTTGAGTATTTCCGAGAATTTTTGTGTGTATATTGAGGTATAAGAGTTTGGGGTACTTCTTTTCTGAATATTGAGGTGGGTAAGTTTTGTGAGCATCATGTCTTATACCGGGTCAGAGGAGAATGGAGACACAGTGCGTAATGTCGAAACTGAGGAACAGCAGCATGATGAAAGGGTTAATCGGGTGAACTGTGAGGAGGATGCTAGGATATTTTTGCAATGGCCTGTTACTGCCGAGCGGTTGGAGGGTATGGATCGGTACGGTCTTCAATGCCTGGCCACAGCTATCGGTCATGCGGTTACTAGCAGCATGACCAAGGATAACTTGATAACGTGTGTACTGGGCAGGGTGACTGGTGAGCGAGATGGGTTGAGTGCTCAGAGCCCTTCGGCCATGCTTCCCCTACACTCGACTCCCAGCCATCCCAGTAGTTTGCCGACCCCGGGTACGCTTCCGCAGTTGGGTGGTGACTGGCAGGGTGGGTTGCCCCTGGGGGGACCACCGGTAATTTCAAACATTGTAGCACCTTCACCTCCTCAAGGGTTATCTCCAGAATTATTGCTTCAGCTCGAATTAGCTAAGATCGAAGAGAGAAAGGCTATCAGGGCAGGTGAGCTCCAGCAGCAAATAGAATTAGCCAAGATAGAAGAGAGAAAAACTATCAGTCAGCAGTCTCAGCACATAGAGCAAGCAAAAATCCAAGCGGATTTAGAGTCGACTAGGTACTGTGCCGACATGGACGTAGAGAAGTCGCGAGTAGAGGCAACGGGACAGCGACTTGGGGCTGGTAACCGTGTTCATGAGCAGTCTCTCTCGCACTTATTGAAACTGGTTCCGGTGTTTGATGAGAGTGGTGTAACAGAATTCTTCACACGCTTTGAGAAAAAGTGCCAGGAACACCAGTGGCCAGAGAATAAATGGGCAGCACTTGTATCCTCTAGATTAATAGGCAAGGGTCTTAAAGCCTACGATGCGTTACCTTTGGAGTTATGTATTGTGTATGAGGATCTCAAGGAGGCTGTCCTGAGGGCTTACGAATTGCAACCAGAAACGTACCGTTTGAAGTTCCGGGGTGTAACTAAGGGAAGAGATAGCACCTTTTTGGAACACGCCCGGGACTTGTCCGATGCTATGGGAAACTGGCTCCGATCTGAGAAGGTCACAACATTTGATGAAATTAAGCAGTTAATATTGTTGGAGCAGTTCTTTAAGAGCACGGGCGGTGATCTAACTTTGAACTTGAAGGAGAAAAACCCAAGAACTCTAGTCGAAGCAGCAGAAATGGCTGATCGACGGCTGTCGTTGATTCGGGGTTGCGGGTCCTCACAGAAGTACGATGTAAGTGCTAAGGACCGTTATCCTCCCCCTCCCCGGAACAATGACACATTTAAACAGAAGAGCCATGAAACTAAAACTGAATCCAAACCTTACACCACACCGTATGTGAAAAGTCAGGGGCCTTTTACATCACAGTATAAGCCGAAACCGAAATTTATGTGTTTTAGTTGCCACCAGGAGGGTCATAAGGCAAATGAGTGCCCTACTCGACCTCCTCCGGCAGCCGTGTCTTTTGCTCACGGCATTGGAGTGTACAAGAGGACATCGGAGTTTGTTAGAGGCATTTCTTCCGAGGTAAATACACTGCCAGTGCAGAAGGATCCGGAAGGCTTATTCCCTGTCCGTGATGCCTTTAGTGACCACAGGGGACTCGGTTGTGTGGAGTGGGGGGGTAGAAGACATGAGGTGAGAATTTTGCGTGACACTGGGGCATCGCAAACACTGTTGAGAAATTTCACTGGTAAACCTGTCAATACGGCGCGGGTGGTTGTGGTTCAGGGAGTTAATGCAACAAGGTCATACCCGCTTGTAAGAATGAAGGTGGAAGTTGATGGTGTGACTCGTGACCTGGATGTAGGAATTGTGGATAAGTTACCTGTTGGGGGCGTCGACCTCCTTCTCGGCAACGACTTTGCGGGACCTACTTCTGAGGCTCCACCCTTGGTCGTTGCCGAGAAGCCGGCCGACGTGAGTAGGGAGGAGCAGGAGTGGGTTGAGAAGTGTCCGGTGCAGCCTATGGCGTGTGTTGTCACCGGAGATCCTGCATCCAGGGAGTCACATTCTGGTCAACAATCTTTAGATCAGCGGAGGAAGGGTACCGAGGAGGGGTTGAAAGTTGATGCGGTTGAGAGTTTAGTGTCAACGGACCTTCTCGGGGACTCATTATTAGGACCACATTTCGAGTCTGGAGAAGACCCAGTAACTGTTCCTGAAGGGGCAGAGGATGGGCTTAAAAAGACGAAAGAGTTGAAGGAGGACAGTGATGCACAGTCGGGAGATGTAGCAACAAGGTACCCTGACGCGTACCCTATGAGAAATGGGTCAGCGAAGACGGTGGTCCGAAGCTTGCTAGTGTATTTTTCCCGGTATGGTTACCCGCAGGGGATTCAGTCAGTCCAGGGACCCAACTTCACTTCTAGCCTCTTTGTTCAAGCAATGCCGCAGCATGAGATTGTTGGGGTTGTGTCATCTGCGTATCATCCGGAGAGCCAGGGTGTGTTAGAGCGATGGCACTCAGCCTTGAAATCTGTGCTTCGTTGTTGTTGCTTTGAGAGTGGGAAGGATTGGGATCTTGGCCTGCCATGTGTTTTGTTTGCTGTGCGGAAGGTACCTGGGGAGAGTTTCGGATTCAGCCCTAATGAGCTCGTCTTTGGACACCGTGTCAGAGGGCCTCTCCATATGGTTGAAGAAGTATGGGAGGGCGCAGAAAAACCTTGTTCTATGCTCAAGTGTGTCCTCAACAGTCGAGAACGGATGTTGCGCAGTCTGGAGTTGGCTGGCCGTAATTTGACTAGCTCTCAGGCCCTCAGGAAGGACAGGTACGACCTCAAGGTTGAACTCAGGGAGTTTCACGTGGGTCAGGAGGTGTTGATTCTACTGCCCCTTGTAGGTCACCCCTTATCCGCGAAGTACGCTGGTCCTTATAGGGTGGTGGAGGAGCTATCGGACCTGGTTTACTTGGTAGCCACTCCAGACAGACGGAAGCGCAATCAGTTATGTCATGTTAATCCCATGAAGGAGTATGGGAGGCACCCCCCTGAGCCTCTCACTGTGCCTGTGATGACGTTTAGCAGTCAAGGTGGAGAAGGAGAACGGGACAGTCAAGCTCAGGTGGAGGATAACTGGAAGGATAAGAAGTTCAAATGGGCGCCTAAGTGTGAGAAGGTGTTTAGGGAAGGGAAACACCTGTTGTGCACTCACCCGATCCTCAGGGCCCCTGACTTTAGCCTACCTTCCCAACTAGCAACGGAGGCTAGTGGTGTGGGGGCTGGTGCCGTCCTTGTGGAAAAGGACGATGATGGGCTGGAGCATCCTGTTAGTTTCTGCTCGGAGAAGTACAATTCGGCCCAGGGGAGCTGCTCTGTTGTCGAGGAGGAGCTGCTGGCGGTTGTACTTGCTCTGAGGCATTTCGAGGTCTGTGTTCCAGCCTATGGTCCGGTCGTTGTAGTTTACCCAGATCATCACCCTCTCAAGTTCTTGGACCAGTTTCACAATCGGAATATGAGGCTGACCAGGTGGTCACTAAGGTTATTGGTATATAACCTGGACATACGCCATATTGCCGGTTGTGACAACGTGGTTGCAGATGGTCGTTCAAGGGTATATGATCCTGGGTAGATTGACACACGGGTAGCCTCCTGCTTTAGTTTGAATAGTATTTTGCGCTTGGTGCTTGTTGGCTCGCGGTTGTAGCCCAGCGTATTGGGTTGTAAAGCAGGAGTTGAGCGTTTGGTATAGAAGAAAAATTAGCTTGCCCCTATAGTGCAGCCGAAATAAACAAATTATAAACATAAAAATCAAATAAAAACTTTCTTTGATAGTTGAATTTTTTCAGTATGTTATAGCAGTAATTCTGAGTTGCACTCCTCTCAGAATGCTGGGCTAGAGAAGCTCGCTCTTGAGGAGCATAACTACATATAATTTAACCTATTGTGTTGGGAGGGTTATAATTTTGAAAAAATGTTTTGTTGAAGAATTGTGCCATATATTTTACTGCCGCTGGGTGATGGGAAGTGGAGATATAGCATGGGTTCTTACCATCAGATTTTTATGAGCCTTCGGGCCTCTGAGAAAAATCTTGGGGGGGGTGTGACGTTAACCACTCCGTTAGAACCGCATGGTTTGTCCTACAGTGACTCGCTAGGATCGCCAGGGCAGTGGATGGGGCTACAGTTTATGTATTAGAGTGTGCTTTATTTCATATGAAAGCTCGTGTCATGGGCAGTCCAGAAAGGCTCTTTGTTTTCACCCATGTCAAGGCTTTATATATTTAATTGTAAAGTATATGTTTTGTCATTAACTAGTAATGATGGGATCTGGGAGAGAGAGAGAGAGAGTAGAACAGAGTGAGAGGGAGCGCGCAGTGTTTTTGTCCCGCTCGATGACGTCACGGCTGGCTGCCTCGCGGGGGTTGGTGGAGAGAGGCCTTTGCCATGCTGCAAGCTCTCTTGTTAGTGGCTGGACGACTTGCAACCGCTTTTTTCCCACGCGGCTCGAGCTGGTGCGAGTATATATACAGTTCCTCGCCACTCTCTCCCTCAGATCTGGTTTCTAGAACGCACCCATCTTTTTTTCCCTTGCTATCTGTCCCCGCTTCGCACCTGAGAATCTTTTCCTCTGCCTATCTCTCTCATTTTCCATATCTTTCACCACCTTTTTTATTAACATTATATCCCCTCTGGTTAACTCTGCAAAATCAGCTTAATGCTGGTCAGTTGTATTGTGTGTTAAGGTCTGATATAACCCATGTATGTTAGTGTTAAGATAAGTGGATCACGAAGCATTGGTTGGCATTCATATTGTTTAGTACCGCTTCCTAGAATTATTAGTGTTCTGCTAGATTAGATAATGCTAGACTAGGAGTCTGATATTATAAGGTATTGTTTCCTATGAGTGCTGGCTTTAGTTAAAAGCTGCACGACATACCTGAGAACTGGAGTTGATTGAGTAAATTCTAGTCTGTGTGCCATTGAGAGTAGAGCATGCACGAATGAGGGCTTTTTGCCTATACCATTCTGCACTGTTCTAGTCTCGATTGTTTGTCTTTGAGGTACGCCAGGAGAACGCTTAATACTTCGGTATTAAGGTTTCTCAAGAGAGCTACCCTTCATTATAACGTAATATTTGACGCACAGACTTGAGATTTGCACTAGGCTATGCAGCATGCCATGCGCACCAGTATCTCGTATCATTGACTCTAGCTAGACTTTATCAGTCACAGTAGACATTAAGTATATTAACCTAATTACTCTTTTTATGCATACCCATTTATGATTACACAAGCATTTCGCAGCTAGTTTGATGTATTGAGACACAAACGACTTAGGCTCTTTTTGTTGATAGGAATACTGCATTGTCGTGGCGATTATTATTATTGTGTTTAGGATATTCTTGGCTCCGACGGCATTATATATTCTGCCTTTTTGTGTGCATAGCCTGCACGAGCATTGTTCCGCTGCCTGCCTTTTTGGGTTCCATTTCCGATACGAGCATCTTTATAGCATCTAACATTTAAAGAAGATTCCTTGTTAGTGTTGAAGGACTTTAGTGCACTTTCTTTCATGCAGGAGTGCCTGACATTTATTGATTAAAGTAACGTAAGCTGTAACTTCTCTTACCACCTTACTTTGCATACCATAACCAAGCACCTTCGGTTATAGGTAATAATAGGCTGTTTTCACATAACATTAAGCCTAGAGTAGACGCACATTTATTGAGAGTTTGATAGCCTATTATTGCATATAGAACTCTGTAGAGTATTTGTGTTCTTTGTTCACTGGGAATATACATCAGAGGTTGGATCTAGCGCTTTCCGTTGTAGCAGTTATGTCATTACTAGTCCAATGAATAAGAGCCCCCGATATATTTGAACCCCAGTCGTAACACACAGCAACCCCATATCATTAAACACATAATAGAAGACTGCATTTCACACAACCACTTACGCCAACAACACAATCTACCACTCAATGAGATCTCTGTGGGAAAGCCCGATCGTGGCCATGGCCTTCCTCAGGGACTCGGGGCTGTTCGGCCAGGCAGCTTAGGGAACAACAACAACTCGTACAGGATTAATAGCTTTAACCAAAATGGTCACACTCCTTAATGGTCTAAGTGGCCATAGCCAAAATGGCTACACTATATTCCTTCTGTACTTTCTCCATGCCCGATGAGATACATGATATTTTGATATATGTGGCACAGCCCTTGTATCCAACACAATACCCTGTGTGCAACCCCGCTCGAACCCCGCACAACGTTGCTTGCAACTTTAATTATTATTCTATCTATCTATCTATATGCTCTGGCCCAATCCCCATTTTGGGGGTAGCCGACTCAAGACAGAGCAAGAACAGGGAAAACACAAAAACAACATAAAACAAAAAATAAACACAGATAAAAAGCACAAACTCACACACATCCAGGTCACCCAGGAGAAGACCCAGAGACCAGGGTTACCAAGGTCGCTCCAGCACTCCCCCAGCCCCTGACCACCCGGAGAGGTTCCGATCTCGGCAGGCAGACATGCAGCGGAGCCAAAGCCACAAGCCCTCCCACCACACTTCCAGGCACACCCTTCATATTAATCGTCCCCCCGGGCCAGGCGCCTGATGGACTATTATCTAGTCGAACTTGCGCCCGACCCCTTACTCCAAATGACCACGTGTTCACTCAACTATTCACAAGCATTCTCCATTCACTCCTGTCCACCACCACTTCCTCTGCCTGATCTATAGTCATTCCTCTATCATCCAAAGCCTTTCTTACACAGTCTCTCCATCTCAATGGGGGTCTTCCTGCCCTTCTATCTCCCCTTGTACCTGACTCACATATTCTCTTTGTAAGCCTTTCATCTCCCATTCGTTCAACATGACCATACCAGCTCAGCACCCTTCTGTCCACTCTGGCTGACAAATGTTCCTGCTGCCCCACTCTCCTACGTATCTCTTCATTCCTCAATCTGTCTCTACGAGTAACTCCACACATACTCCTCAAGCAGCTCATCTCCATCACATCCAGCCCTCTTTTCTCCTTTTTCTTCAGAGCCCATGTCTCAGCCCCATACATCACTGTTGGCACAACAATTCCTTGATACAGTGCACTTTTTACTTTCACTCCGAGATTTCTCGTCTTCCACATACTTCCCATTGCTCCGAAAACCTTCCTTCCTTCACACACTCTCTGTTTACCTCCACTTCCATACCTCCACTCCTGCTTATCGTTCCTCCTAGATATTTAAAACACTCTACTTGTTCCAATATTTCCCCATCCAGCCTCACATCTAGATTCACCCTATGCTCTCCCCTATTACACACCATTACTTTACTTTTATTGACGTTCACCTTCAGTTTCCTCCTTCCACAAACCACACCAAACTCTTTGACTACCCGCTGCAGTTCTCATCAGAATCCGCCACCAATGCTGTGTCATCAGCGAACAGCAACTGATTCAACTCCCAATCTCTACCATCTTTCCTACTAAACCCAATCCTCTTCCCATAGTTCTCCTTTTCACCTCCCTCACCACACCATCCATAAACATATTAAACAGCCATGGTGACATTACACAACCCTGTCGCAAACCTACCTTTACCTCAAACCATTCACTCAACTCACCATTTCCTACTCTCACACATGCTCTGCTCCCTTCATAAAAACTCTTAACTGCTTCTAACAAATTTCCTCCTATTTCATAAATCCTTAACACCTTCCACATTGCTTCACGGTCCACACGATCATACGCTTTTTCCAAGTCCATAAAAGCCCAAAATATCTCCTTATGCTTCTCTAAATACTTCTCGCATAACTGTCTTACTGCAAACATCTGATCCACGCACCCTCTTCCCCTCCTAAAACCGCACTGTTCTTCTCCTATTGCAACTTCCGTACACTTTATTATCCTCTCTATCAACACCCTGCCATACAGCTTTCCAACCACTGACAATAAACTAATACCTCTATAACTTGAACACTCCTGCCGATCTCCCTTCCCCTTGTACAACGGCACAATACATGCACTCTTCCAGTCTATTGGTACCATTGACACAACAAAGCACACATTGAAAAGTCTCACCAACCAATCTATTATCACATCTCCACCCTTCTTTATACACTCCACAGCAGTACCATCCAAACCTTCTGCTTTTCCCGCTCTCATTTGTTTCACTGCTTCTTTCACCTCATTTTCCTCAATCCTTTCATTCATTCCCTGCCACCTGGGTGGCCTGGGTAACCTATCTCCATCCACCTCTGCTTCAATCACTGCTTCTCTTCCATCTCTTGTATTTAACAAAGATTCAAAATACTCAGCATATCTTTTCCTCACTTTAACTGGTTCCACTAGTAATTCTCCATTTTCATCTTTCACTGACTCTTCCCTCTTTTGTCCTCCTTTCCTTACTTTATTTACCTCCTTCCAGAACATCTTCTTTCGTTCTTCAAAATTCTCACTCAGCTTTTGGCCCCACCTTTCGTTTGCATCTTTTTTCGCTTCTCTAATTTTCCGTTTTGCCTCTCTCCTTTTCTCCTTGTACCTCTCCCATACCTCAACACTACCATCCTGTAAAACCCTCTCAAAACACTGTCTCTTCTCCTCAACTGCCTTTCTCACCGTATCATTCCACCACTCGCTTCCCTTCCTGATACCTCTGCCTCCTACTTTCCTTTTGCCGCATACTACCTCTGCACTTGCTTTCACTCCTTCCTTAAACTGTTGCCATTCAACCTCTACTTCTCTCTCTTCCATCTCTCTCACTTCCATCCACTTTTCATTTAGTCTTTCCTTGTACTCCCTCTCTTTTTCACTCTTCTCTAACTCACTAACTTTTATTACCTCTCTTACTTCACGCTTGTCTCTTATTCTCCTGTAACTCTTAACTCTTAGCTTTCCCTCCACCAGGTAATGATCTGACATACCCTCCGCCTCACCTCTCATCACATTCACATCCAGCAGTCTACACAATCTTTCCCTTGTCACCAGCACATAATCCATCAATGCCCTCTCTACAATCTCTCCCCTCACAAGTCTATGCCAGGTGTACTTGTGTATACGCCTTTTTTTGAAGAACGTATTACCTACACTCAATCTACACTCTTCACATACATTTTTCAGTCTTTCTCCACTCTCGTTTACACCATCCACACCAAAACTACCGATGACTCCCTCAACAGGCTCATTTCCTACCCTAGCATTTAGGTCCCCTAAAACTATAACATTTTCATTTTCATCAAACCCTTGTAGACAATCTCTCAAATCCTCCCAGAAACCCTCTACCTCGTCTAACTCTCTTTCACTTCCTGGTCCATACGCACTTACAAAAACCCACCTTTCACCCTTAAACCGCATTCTCACCCACATTAGCCTTGATGACACCTCTTTCCATAATTATTATTATTATTATTATTATTAGGCAAGGTAAACGGGAAGAAAAGAGGGAAATGAAGAGGAAAAAGGAGAGAGGAAAGAAATGGAAGAAGAAGAAGAAGAAAGGAAACAAATGCAAGTGAAGAGGGAGAGAACAGAGAAGAAAGGAGAGAAGGATAGGGGCAAATAGAAGTGGAGAGAGAAGGGGAAAAAGAAGAAAGAAAAGAGGGTATGGAAATATAGGTGAAGGAGGAGAAAAGTGGAGAGAGAAGTGAGAAGAAAAGAAGGAAGGCAACTAGCATCGAAAAAGGGGAGAAGGAAATAATAACAAAAGAGGGAATTAAAGAGGAAACAGAAGACAGGAAAGAAGAGACTAGGCAAATAAAGGTGAAGAGGGAGGCAGGGAGGGCCCGGATCACGAGGGGCGACTCAAGTAGATTAAGGCTTTGTTTGCCTCTCACTTTGTGGCAGTGTACCTTCCGAAGTGACCTGACCACAGCAAACAATGAGGAGAGAGAGAGGGGGGGGGGGGGGATGGGTGAACAATAGTTTTGTAATACAAGATAAGGGAACCCCTGTTTCTGTTTGTCTCACCATCACAGAGAGTAATCCAGTTAGTTCACACACACACACACCTCCTCCTCCTATCCATTTCACTACACTAAACAAGCACACCACTCTTCTTTCCAATATTGTAAACTAAATTTTGTTGTATATATATATATATATATATAATTTGGCTCTCTCACTCTCTCAATTTTGGGGGAGACACTTGTTACAGGCAGCTTTGGTTGAATATTCAAACAAGTAAAAGAAGAAATATGCGAATCCCTGACCATTATTTTTAACTCATCACTACAATAGGATAGCGTCCCTAATGATTGGAGAGAAAAAAAACATTACACCCATTAACAGAAAGGGTGATGGGGCTAAAGCAAGTAATTATAGACCAATAAGCTTAACGTCAGTTATAGGAAAAACAAATGAATCAATTTTAAGAGATAACATAGTTGAATATCTAGATTCTAGAAGCTAACAAATTAATATGAAAGTCGCAGCACAGGCTTAGGACCAGGAAATCGTAGCTAACACACCTTCTCGAATTGTATAAAATCAATTATTTACTCTTAATGACTCAACTAAGGTGCTTGACATAGCTTACCTAGATATTCAAAAGGCGTTCGACAAAATACCTCAAAATAAATTATTAGATAAGCTAGAAATGTTCGGGATAGAGGGTATTATATATCACTGTTCGGGATAGAGGGTATTATATATCACTGTTCGGGATAGAGGGTATTATATATCACTGTTCGGGATAGAGGGTATTATATATCACTGTTCGGGATAGAGGGTATTATATATCACTGTTCGGGATAGAGGGTATTATATATCACTGTTCGGGATAGAGGGTATTATATATCACTGTTCGGGATAGAGGGTATTATATATCACTGTTCGGGATAGAGGGTATTATATATCACTGTTCGGGATAGAGGGTATTATATATCACTGTTCGGGATAGAGGGTATTATATATCACTGTTCGGGATAGAGGGTATTATATATCACTGTTCGGGATAGAGGGTATTATATATCACTGTTCGGGATAGAGGGTATTATATATCACTGTTCGGGATAGAGGGTATTATATATCACTGTTCGGGATAGAGGGTATTATATATCACTGTTCGGGATAGAGGGTATTATATATCACTGTTCGGGATAGAGGGTATTATATATCACTGTTCGGGATAGAGGGTATTATATATCACTGTTCGGGATAGAGGGTATTATATATCAATGTTTGGGATAGAGGGTATTATATATCACTGTTCGGGATAGAGGGTATTATATATCAATGTTCGGGATAGAGGGTATTATATATCACTGTTCGGGATAGAGGGTATTATATATCAATGTTCGGGATAGAGGGTATTATATATCACTGTTCGGGATAGAGGGTATTATATATCACTGTTCGGGATAGAGGGTATTATATATCACTGGATTAAAAGTCAGCTTGCAAAGAGAAAGCAAAGAGTTGTTATTTATGATATATAACCCAATTGGGTGCCTGCTACTAGTAGTGTGCCTCAAGGATCGATCCTTGATCCGGTTTTATTTATAATCTATGTAAATTATATTGATGTAGGTCTCAATAACGTTATCTCCAAATTTGCTGACAATACAAAAATAGGGAACATAGTCTGAGTGAGGAAGACTGAAATAGCCCACAGTCAGACTTAAGCAAAATAGTGGACTGGTTAGAAATGTGGCAAATGCCCTTTAATGTTGACAAATGTCAAATTGTGCACGTTGGTACAAAAAAAAAAAAAAAAAAAAAAAAAAAAAAAATATATACAGTATATATATAATTATATATATATATATATATATATATATATATATATATATATATATATATATATATATATTTATATGATTATCAAATAAAAGGCCAACCAATAATAGCAGACTCTAAGGTTAAAGATCTCGGGGTTATAATATATGAAAACCTAAAATCCTCAGAGCAATATGCGGCTGCGGCAAATAATGATAACAAAGCCTTGGGATTTATCAAAAGAAACATTACCTTTATAAACGAGAACATTATTTTGACGTTAGTCAAAAGCATTGTTAGATACCATCTTGAATATGGCGTTCAGTTCTGGCCCCCGTATTATATCTCAAGAAAGTCATTGAAAAACTCGAATCCCTGCACCGAAGAGCAACTAAGCTAATTAACTTTCTGAGAAACAAGCTATATTAGGAAAGATTAAATATATTAAAGTTGTTCTCGCTAAAGAAAAGGAGATTACGAGGCCAACTTATCGAGTGTTTTATGTTACTTAAAGGATTTGACGGAGTAGATATCAGTGCGCTGTTCACGATTAATAACAATGCTGCAACCCGAGGTAATGGAATGAAATTAATTAGAAAGACGGCATGCGTAGATGTGACAACAAAAATTCTTCAGTGTGGTTAAAGAGTGGAATACTTTACCAATGGAGCTGGTCGATAGTGATTAAATTGATACGTTTAATAAGACACTGAACGATCATCTGATGGAGATTGGATTAATATGAATGAATCAGTAGGTAAGTGTAAATTCCCTTTCGGACTTATTTCTTGCTATATGCTATACAAACTTTCCTTGTGGGCATATCCTGACCCATAAGGTTACACTTCATCCTATTTTCCGGTACGGCGTATTAGCCGGAGGGCGCGGAGGGTGGGGAGAGAGCCTTTTACTTTGTTGTCCTATTCTTCTACTATAAACTGTCCCTGTCTAGTAGTATTAAAGCCGGACCACCTAGTAGGAACCGCAAGGTCTGTGTGGTATGAGTATCCGTGTACCTTTGTGCAACTCTCTCTCTGCCAGTATTATTCCTCATTTCCGCCACAATGTTTTTCCATTAGACAGTTCCATCTAGCGTCCGTCATTCTTCACCCTGATCTCTTTCTTAATGGCGGATATCATCATCATAATCTTCTCTCGGCGTCCACATTAGCTCTCTCTTCCATATTTCGGGATATTCTTACGTTTTCTGCTAGGTTAGATTATTGTCGCTTTGTCTATGTCTGCATTTACTCCTTGGTTATATTCTCTTTATCAATCAACTCAATAACTCCATCTCATACTTAGTTTATATAGACAATATTCTTCATAGTTAATGCCTTGCCTTTTTTTGTTTTATCTTGTCTGGCGTTCGCTAATTCTATCATCCCACACGATAAATGATTGATTAGAATTGTGATCCATAAATGTTTTTCTATTTGATATACAGTATATGTTCCATAAATTGTTTTACGGTTTTAGGTATTGTAGATATACAGAAAGATAGGAAGAGAGAAGATAGACAGATAGGTATGTGTATGTACAATAAAGATAGACAGATAGGTATGTGTATGTACAATAAAGATAGACAGATAGGTATGTGTATGTACAATAAAGATAGACAGATAGGTATGTGTATGTACAATAAAGATAGACAGATAGGTATGTGTATGTACAATAAAGATAGACAGATAGGTATGTGTATGTACAATAAAGATAGACAGATAGGTATGTGTATGTACAATAAAGATAGACAGATAGGTATGTGTATGTACAATAAAGATAGACAGATAGGTATGTGTATGTACAATAAAGATAGACAGATAGGTATGTGTATGTACAATAAAGATAGACAGATAGGTATGTGTATGTACAATAAAGATAGACAGATAGGTATGTGTATGTACAATAAAGATAGACAGATAGGTATGTGTATGTACAATAAAGATAGACAGATAGGTATGTGTATGTACAATAAAGATAGACAGATAGGTATGTGTATGTACAATAAAGATAGACAGATAGGTATGTGTATAGGTATGTGTAGCCGTCCGGCTGGCTCAGTTGATAGCGTGTCTGATTCCCATCTTGAAGGTCTCGCGTTCAATCCCCGCTCAGATTGAAAAGTTTTTCTGGGATACAGCCGGCGGTTACCATCTCCCCATGAGCAAGGGGGATGGGTAATGGTCTCTGGTAGACTAAAGAAAGCCAAGCGCTTGTGAATCCTCGAAGGAGGAGATACGGGCGCTATATAAGTAACCAGAAGATTATTATTATTATTATTATTATGTACAATAAAAGACACAGAAGGTTTGTTTTGAGATGTCTTCTATAAATATTAAGGTCAACACATTAAAACAAACAAAAACATACACCAGGAATAAAACAATAACAAAACTTACATTCATATACCGAATCGATTAGTCACACATTTCCTAGCTCAATATAGATCAGCAATAATAAATGGTGATGTGATGTGACCCGGAAAAATAAAAAATATATATTTATCAATCGAATCTTTGAAACAGACATATCAAAGCTAACCGCATATCAGCTATAATGATTGGCAAGCTGATATTACAAAACAAAAAAAAAAATATATATATATATAGTTCTATCGAATTTTTGACATACTCGCACATTAGAGCTAACCATTTATCAGCTATAATAAATGGGGAGCTGATATTACCCGAAAATAAAGCTTACATAATTTATATCTATCATATTTTTTACATACACACATATCAGAGCTCACTGTAGATCAGCAATAATGAATGGTTATGTGATATTACCCTAAAAAACCTATATGTATCTATCGAATCTATGACAAACACATATATCAGAGCTCATTGTAGTTCAGCAATAATAAATGGCGAGGTGATATTCCCCGAAAAAAGCTGTGTCGAGAAAGGGACAAGGAAAGTGACATTCTCGACTCTAATTACACCTCCAATGACTTGACATTTCTCACTGTCATCCCCCCCCCCCCCCCACCATCAGCAGTAAACAGAGATTGGATAACAATCGATTTATGTAATTATTTATGTCTTCATTAATTTATTTACCTTTACTTCTATTTGTTCAACTTAGGGAGGAGTGGGCGTATTTATTCAACTTAGGGAGGAGTAGGCGTATTTATTCAACTTAGGGAGGAGTGGGCGTATTTATTCAACTTAGGGAGGAGTGGGCGTATTTGTTCAACTTAGGGAGGAGTGGGCGTATTTATTCAACTTAGGGAGGAGTGGGCGTATTTATTCAACTTAGGGAGGAGTGGGCGTATTTATTCAACTTAGGGAGGAGTGGGCGTATTTATTCAACTTAGGGAGGAGTGGGCGTATTTGTTCAACTTAGGGAGGAGTGGGAGTATTTATTCAACTTAGGGAGGAGTGGGCGTATTTATTCAACTTAGGGAGGAGTGGGCGTATTTATTCAACTTAGGGAGGAGTGGGCGTATTTATTCAACTTAGGGAGGAGTGGGCGTATTTATTCAACTTAGGGAGGAGTGGGCGTATTTGTTCAACTTAGGGAGGAGTGGGCGTATTTATTCAACTTAGGGAGGAGTAGGCGTATTTATTCAACTTAGGGAGGAGTGGGCGTATTTGTTCAACTTAGGGAGGAGTGGGCGTATTTATTTTCTTATTTATTTATCTTTTTATTATGTTGTTTAGTTTCCTCCCTAGACCTCCATCAAGCTTAAATAAACACCCCCAAGACAGGCTTGCTATCGCTTGCCAGGAATAAAATCGACAGCTAAATTATACGAAAGGTCTTAATATGGAGAAAGAAATGGGGCGAAAGGTTAAATTTGCCAAACTTATGGGCCGAACGTCTTAAAATCTCAAAACTAATGGGCTAAACATGGGGGAGAAAGGGGTCAATAAAAACGCCGTACATCTCCCTTGATTATAAAACACTCTCTCGGTATACTGTGACGACGACGCCTATGTTTTATTCTGGCCCTTATTAGATATAATTTATTTTAGCTTAAAGGGGGATAGCTGTTTTTTCTTGACACTTCTCCTCGTGTTAAGCCCCATAAGTTTTGATATTTTAAGACGTTCGGCCCATTAGATTGGCGATTATAACACCTTTCGCTCCATTTTGTTGTCAATTTGAAGACTTTTTGTGCCATTTAGGTGTCGATTTTTTCCTGGCGAGCGATAGCGAGCCTGTAATTTTAAGAGGAACCAACCTTCGGCTGGGAATTTTTTATACCAAAAATGTACGAAATTTATCTTGAAAGGAGGTCTATGGATTTTTATTGTTAAGCTTGATGGAAGTCTGGCGAGAAAACTAAAGAAATAAGAAATAACCCCAAAATAACCATTACCACCCTTAAGGGGAGGTTTTTAGTTTGGTCCGTAGATATCCGTCAAGCTTAAGATTACACCCCCTTGAGCCCCTTTCAAGATAAATTTGTACATTTTTCGGTAGAAAAATGTCCCGGCTGAAAGCCGATTCCTCTTAAATTACAGGCTCGCTATCGCTCGCCAGGATAAAATCGACACCTAAATGGCACGAAAGGTTTTAAAATTGACAGAAATGGGTTGAAAAGTTCTTAAAATCGTCAAAATAATGGGGCGAACGTATTAACATTAGGAAAACAATGGGCTAAACATGATGGAGAAAGGAGTCAAGAAAAAAATCCCTCAAGTGGATATCTCCCATTAACACTATGTCGAAACTCGACAGTATCAAACATCCAATTCTTACAATTTGGTTACCCATTTAAAATACGTTTTCTGTTACATCAGGTTCCTCCAATTTCTATTGTGTAACCATCCAGTTATATTAATACATACATATAATATGTATAATAGAAGTATGTGTATGAAGAATTATAATATAGGAAAAGCAGGATATTTG
Organism: Lithodes maja; assembly: GCA_037953745.1. Classification (NCBI taxonomy): domain Eukaryota; kingdom Metazoa; phylum Arthropoda; class Malacostraca; order Decapoda; family Lithodidae; genus Lithodes; species Lithodes maja. The sequence continues at coordinate 59,692 of JBAKBP010013862.1, forward strand.
CTTAGAATTAGAATACAGTACTGTACTTACTCACCGCAATATATAGGCAATTGCTCTTATCAGGTTAAATCATTCATATGTTTAGTTAATTCAATGTTTAAATAATATACTCTAATTTGGTTAGTATAATACATCTGGTCAACGTATATCAATGCGAAGTTGTGACTGAGAAATTAATATTCATTAACCGAGGTAAATTCCCGAATGTAAAAACAACCCCGCGTTCATTCCCTCACAAGTAAACAAACGGGAAGAAGTCCGTCCGTCAATACATCGAATCAATCATTTATTATTATTATCACAGTCATCCAGCCTTCAATAAGCTTCTCTCCTCTACCTAACAGCTAAGATTATTATGTATTATAATCACTGGGCCTATATTATATATGTAAGATCTATTAGACTATGAAATTAACATCTAATGACAAGGTAAATGTCATGTATTCATTCTGCTCTATTTTTCTATTCTTTTCAATACTGATTGTTGTAACAGTCCCAACACACTATCTTGTCCAACGTTTTGGAGAGTATTATGTTAGGATAGTTTGCCATTTCCGAGCAATATATTCTAGTGTGTCCCCTAGGCTAACGAAAACGCCTTCCCAGACTTCCTTCAAACTAGAAATGTTTTGGAAGTGTCTATTGGAAATTAAAGAAAAATACTTAAAGAGCCTAGCTAACCTACTGACAGCTATAGCACCTCCCTAAGCTCAATAAACTCCCCTAATAATAACCAGAATAAAGGTAGACAGGTGTCAACGTATACTGATAGGGTTAAGCCACAACCTATAATACCACACATATCAGGCAAGCACGGACATATTTAGACATTCATTTTTCCCCTGCAGCATCCGAGAGTGGAACCACCTCCCATTTCATGTAGTTGATAGCCCCACTCTTGATTCTTTTGGAACTAGGATCACCAATCATTACATCCCTAATTCTGATCCTGTCCCCAACCACTAGTCCTATTGCATAACCCCCGCATCTCATGCCGCCCGAGAGCGGCTCTCTGCGGGTCCTTCAACGTAAACGTAAACGTAAATACAATTGGAAACCATTTTAACCGTCTGAGGATTGATGACGCACTTCTCTTCTGTTTTCTGGTCATTATTAGACTCTTCTATTCAGATTAGGAATGGCATGTGGAATTCAGAAACTTAAGTGAGAGCGACTTTACCCTTACAAATCCCACAACTCCTTCCTAAGCCGTATAAAACCTTCTAATGATAGCCCGATTATACGGGTCATATCCTCGAGGGGTTGAAAATACGTGCATAAATTACCTGTTTTCTTCCTCTTTTTCTTCCTCCTCCTCCTCCTCCTCCTCCTCAATCCAGAATGTATGTAACTTTCTATAGCAAATACGAGTTCCTAATGAATTGTTCTATATTTCTTCGCTAATTACCCTTACTGTATATTTGTTATATCAATAATAGCATTATCTGGTAATGCTTTAATTAACATGCTAATGAAATACACGATAACCTCATAGATGTCCTAACTGTAATTCCCTTTCACCAAATCTGAACAAAACTTTCAATTGCAAATAACTATCTACAG